>JAARMF010000300.1:80185-90328 GCA_022844705.1 Toxascaris leonina
TATATATATATACTACATATATATATTATGTAAATTATATATCCCTTACATTTCTCTTGAACTGAAAAATTTGTTATAGCAGTTGAGCTGAATGGACTTTCTCATAGAGTTGTGTAGGGTGTTATTGAACTTCTGCTCCCGAGAAATTCAGTAACGGTCACTTCGGCAACTGTAATCATTATGCAGCGATTGCGAAAGATCTGACCAATGGGCTTGATAATAGTCGCATTCTTTGCAAAGTTGAATAAAATAAGTATGCCGAGGAAATACAGTATCGTAGGAGGATGGCGAAGAAAAAAGGAAGTGACGACTATGGACTTAGTAAAGGCAGTTCGGATGCATCTCTCGATGCATCATTAGCGGAATGTGTCAACAGTATTGCCGATATTCCTCCTGTTCGGGTGGTAAACGATGTTCACAAACAACTTATGTTGAAGTTCCAGCCTGGCAAGTTTTTCGTTCAAGCAGAGCTCACTGTGATTTTCATTCGAATAAATTAATAAAGTGAAAAAATGAAAGCTTTTTGGCCCTCACTTTCTCCAGCTCATGGTTACATTATCCGGAATTTCAACATCGCTTAAAATGATGCTGCTATGAAGCAACGAAGATAATATTAGATTTTCATGCACGGAATAAGCATCTGTATGTTTCAGTTTGTCCTATGATCAGATGGAGCACTAACTTTTGAGAAGCTCATTCTAATATCGAGATAAACCGAATTTGGCAATCCACATAACATTGTTTACTGCGGAATTGAGGGCCTGTTGATATGCTGACTTCTTAGTTTTCATCACTAATCTCGAGAGTGTACGCGGAAAAAGTGAGGGATCAAGTAGTGCAAATATAGAAAAAAAAGTAGGAGGTGAACAATTGCGCAAGGGAATGCAAACGAACCATGTGTTAATTGTTAAACAAGCTGCAAGTAGGCTGCAAAGGTGGATGAATTCCTCATACCTAATCTGATAGTCTGCCTCTGGTAGGCGATTTCAAAGCAAATCTAGTCTTCTTTTTTCAGCAATGAAAGGCGTTGCCGATTCTGGATTCAATCTGCTGCGCTCCTTCCACAGTAAGTTACTCACTACTGTGTGCACTAATGATGGCTGAATAATTGCGTGCTCCATCGATCTCCATTTATATTTTAAAATTTCCAAGGAATGGAGGGAATGAGCCCCCAGACGAGTCCAAAATAAGCGTGATTTCCTTCTTATTTTAGAGCACTGGCATCAACGCTGTGTGCAACCAGTTTGAACATACCTCTAGTGCAAGGACCCGGAATAAATGATGAAAGGTTCATCAACGTGCTTAATGAACGAAGGGATGAATGAATTAATGAAAAATGCTGCATTCTTTTTTCGTCGATATTCCTTCTGGAGACCCATACTGCAGAGATGGCGAGAAGCTTACAAAAGAAGTTACAGTCGATATGATGATTTAACAACTTTTTGCTGTAGACTTTAAAACAACAGAAATCTTTCGCACCTCTCTTTTTCATCTATAAATTACTCTAAACTAATCCGTATTATACAAAATATTCGCATATTTCTTTTGCGGTCGCTTTCAGTTCCTTCTCCTTTGTCGCGCTGAACGACTCTTTGCGTCTAAAATTGGAGGGATCGCGTAACAATCCTTCAATCGTCAGCTCTTTCGTCATATTCTTCTGAGACAACTTAGCAATTGCGACATGCCTAGATTAATCAGACTGGGCAGACTCCGAAATTGCCAGTTTACTAGTATTGTTTGTTCATGAAGAAATGGCTAACAACACACGACGTAACCGGATGTCAATATTGATGGCATTGGTGTGGTTCTTGCGACATTTGCCTCTTGTGGAGTAATTGAGGGCCGTAATTTGAAGAAAACAATAATGTTGCCGTTTATACCAATTTTTTAGCTTTCACTCATATATGAGGTCAATAAAATAAATAATATCAACAATGATACGGAAAGAATGCCTTCTTTAAGATGTTCAGAAAATGAGCGAAGCATACGTCAGAAGTATTGATACGTTGGCTGATTCGGGTAATAGAGCATTTACCGCAGCTAGACAACGAGCCGCCGAATTGAAAGAATTTGCTTCAGCAATGCGCGAAATAAATCGACGACACAATGAAACGGTATGGCATGAATTTGACTGAAAAACAAACAAGATCTGTTGAAAATCGTGCGAGAAAACTATTGCAACAAGCGGGAAATTTGTTTTTTAAATTTTTCTGTGCACTAAATTCGTAACATTTCACTCTGGAAGCGGAAACTGACGTTTCGAATTCGCGTAGAATAGTAATCTGATAGACGAAAATAACAATTCGTAGAATTCGCATCAATCCGATTGTTTCATTCACATTCATCAACGCTCGAAATTGACCTCTAGATCGTCAAATTATGCGTCGATGGAATTGCCAGGCATCCGCTGTCCCTCACTTGAAACACCACTGAGTAGAATATGGGTAGAGGAAATAATGCGACTGATTTACTTTCATAAAAGGCTGCCAGAAAACTTCAACATTTCAAAGTTGGGTTCGTGACATTGTGATAGGAATAAAAGAATATCACACTGAGTTCTTTGTTCCATCCAGAGAAATAATACAGATAAAGCATGGCGTAACCTTCAAATTCAGCACGCTCACATGATCTTCTGTTTAAAGAAACGCAAATATATGAGTATTTAGCCAGCCTTTCCAGTCCTACCTCTAACTGCAAATATGATTTAGGGCAAGAATGAAAGACCGTTAACAGGTCACATTTTATTACGAGCAATTATTTATTTAGATCATTGTAGAACAAAAGAATCTGCAATATTGTCACGTTGTGTTTGAACGTTGATTACTTGAGTGCAACTAGCATCATTATAGAATCGTCCCATAGCTAAATTACTCACCCCTTTCGCCATAAAATACATTCGTAACCGGAAATGTCGCTGACCAGTTGATCGATGCTGACGTATGAGAGAATGGCTGCTGAAATAAAAACTCTCATCTAAATATCAACACGATGAATCGCTACGATAGCATCATGTTCTCAATATTCTAAACGTCAGGTTATTTTTAAACCTCATACTTTTATTGCTCAAATTAGAACTCTCTTTCCTCAATGTGATGATAACTTGTCTAGCAACTTTGAACGACGAGTATTTGTTTGCATTTCAGATAGATAAATTCAGCCAGATTATTGCTAAAATAAACGCATACGGTCAACATGAGAAGGACAAACTCAAAGAGCTACATCGTGGATTTGAAGCGCGGGAAAAGGCGATGAAAAAGTCACTTCGCAAAAAGAAAACAGAAATAAGTCTTCCAATAGGATTTTTCATTCAAATGCTACGAAAAATGAATCGATTTTATTAAAGATCCGGCAATAGTGCGCCTAAAATTATTTAGAAATTTGAGGTATTTTGAAATTTGGTACTGAAGAAATTTTTTATGACTTTAAAAACGTTAAAATCATTCAAAGCAAACACTTCTATAAACTTTTTTATAATTTTTTGATAGGCTGACTTGATGACCATAGGCCTACTGCTTGCTCGTAGTACAGCAATATTCGTTGACTTTAAGTGTAATGATACGATCATAAGTTTGTAATTTTTCTTCATACATTTCTCGCTTTTCTTCCAGATTGACACCTCATACTCCCACTTCTCACAACATATCGTAAAGAAGATCACAGTCTGAATTCCATGAACAGGATGCCCGCCATCTTATTTTTAGGACTCGAGTGCTCTGGAAAAATTTTACGTTAAGGAGAGAAACCTTGCACTCAGGCAGCAAAATCAACGATACAAGGTAGCGAAATTCAGCTTCCGCATATTAATTTCCAAAAACATGTTTGTAGCCTAGTTTAAAATGTGTTCCCAAAACGCAAGTATATTGCAAATCAGAGCGATAAACTAAAGATGCCTTTGACTAGGTGCCCATCAAGATTCATTTCTTCATAAGAGCAATAAAAATAATAGCAAAGAGATACGATGAGCAAATCATTTTTATTTATCTGAATGACCGAATTTCATTCAATCAAACGAGCGGCATAATTTCTATTTCATTGACTGAAGCGGAAATCTTTCAGTTTTTTGTCGAAAAACACAACGAGTGGCTACGCGACTATTTAAGCCTCTTCGACGCATTTAGACAACTATTCGATACGCCACATTTTGCAGGCGACACAGTTGAGGTATGCGCTCAAATATTATGAGCTATTCACATCTGATTTCCTTCAAATATCCTTCTTAGCTGAATGCTCATTTATACCGACATATAACTTCAACAATCAACGCTCTTTGTGCTTCAGCAATAATGAGCAACTACTATATTAATATTCATGAGAAGCATCGAATTTCGTCAATAAAACCACCAAAATTTGATTCTTGCAATCATCTGATCTGATAAAAATTTAGTAGTTATAACAACTGCATTCACTTCCTCATTCAGGTGGATTTCATGAAATAATCTGATGATTTTTTTGCGAGAAGAAATGAATCTCAGATAAAAATTGAAATTTTATGAATAGAAGCAGCATTACCAAAATCGAACAGCATACACAAGTTAGACTTCCCCGGCTTCAATTTCATTCGTAATTCGGCGATGGTTGCAAAGCTGTATAAGTGCTCCTCGCTGATTAAGTGCTAATCAGAGAAGCCTTTTCAACATCCGCATTAACAGTTTGCATTTGTTTACATTTGCTGCGATGCATTCGCGCTCTTATTGTATTTCAGTACGTTTATAGATGAAGCTGCAATTAATGGCTGCATGTTTCTCGACAATTCAAAGTTTTATCAGCGAATCAATATGCCTTGTATTCGTCTCCCAAACAGTTCTTTGATAGCTGACTCATTCGGGGTATTGCCCGAACGACTGACCACATAAACGACTGCAGGAATGCTATCGTGCTTGTATTCAGGTGGGAAATGAAGTGAGAAAGGAAATTGCAATTTTTGACGACGGAGGATATGTTGCGCCAGGTGTTTACGGTGAGAACGCAGATTCAGTTCAAGCAGAGGTTCAATCTCACAGAAACGTATGCGCTTCTCTTCAAAAAATTTATTTAGTTAGGTGGTTTATAACGTTTATGGATTTGGTAATTTCTTAGTGCGTCTGGCAAATTCAATGTAACGAAACTGATCGATTAGCGGAAGAAAGATTTGGTAATAGAGCGATACTTCATTTGCCATGTTCTAAGCGTTCCTCGGTAAATTATGTTTGACGATTTTAGCTGGTATAGTGAAAAAGTTGTCATTTTCAATGTCGCCGAGCTCCACTTTTCAGTCAGCATAGCATATGCTAATATCGGCTAACCTCTGAAAAATGAGTTGCTTAAAGCGTTTGCACAGTTTCAAAGATAAAGGCTGTCGTTGTGAGGAGATATTCACGTGATAGCGCTTTTTTTTTGATTTTTGTAATGATTGCAGTCAGCTACCCATGATGTATTTGCTTAATAAAATATTGAAGGCATTACTTGAAATTTTGGAGAAACCTACTGATCTTGCCCGCACACAAGCCCTACCTGCGAAAGCGGAAGTGAAATTACGAATCCTCTTACCCCAAGTTAGCCAGACATGCAAATTTCGCATCTGTGGAAAAAAGGATCAACAGTGCTTGTCAACAGGCGCACCTTTTAATCAGCAGTCTACTAAAGTAGATATGGATAATGTATGTTTCGGCTCGGTTAGACGTGACCTTATGACCATGGAATATCTTTCTGAAATAGATTGTGTCTAACGAGTGCATAAACTTTGCTGAAGAACCTTCTGGGCTATAGCTATTCAACAAAGAAGCTCCAATTCATTTCATGAGCATTACGCATATGAACGACTCATAGTACTAATGAATTTAGAACTCTGGGCGCTATTTCAGTCCAAACATGAGCCGATACCGAACCACGATATGTTTTTCAACGAAAACTTCGAGACACAACGTAGCGAGACAGAAAAAGAAACCGAGGCACCATCATCCGAGCAACCCACCGCTCCGAGCATGGTTGTGCGCTACAGAGTGAGTTTTGCGCTATTGGAACGTGGGTATAAAAGATCTCTGCTCCACTTGTTTGGAACCCACTTCTAGTTGCAAGACAGTAAGCGCCAAGCAGCTGCAGTAATTTAACCAACTGGCCATATTTTGTACCGAAAACTATGGCTGGGTTTGCTGCAAATTTAGCATGCCGACGGAGACGAATCCACATGTTTTCGACTGCTGGGCTAGTGCTGTTCTTGAGTGTACTTGGAGCTACCGCTAGTGACGCGAGGTGCCGTCACTTCTTTGATATGGATTCATCTGTGGTTGCGAATAAAGTCGTCACAGTTTAGTTTCCTCAGTTTGAGCCATACTACAGTTGGCTGCAACATATTACACCAAACAAGAAGAAGATCTATATTTCCATCTCTAGCACTGCCAACGATCGAAGTAATCGGTGATTAAGAGTGGATGGGATCTCTTGAATTTCGACGAGATGTGTTAAGTGGTCGTTTTTTTCATATGCTTAGTGATAAGCCGATTCCTTTCCATGACACCACACCAAATGTCACTTCTATCATCTAACAAATGGAGTATGTCTGAATTTTTTGTAAACTGACGCTAGCTGAACTTCAATCATCAATGTGGGATTTGCTCAACTGAATGTTGTGTAGCGGTGGAAAACTGGAATTCTCTACTGCATAAGGGACCATCAAATAAGCTATTAGTCCAGTGAAAAGTTGAAGAAGCAGATCAATGCTGCCACAACCAGCGGCAGCTTGTGCAAACAGTTGCCTTCAATGATGCCCCACAAAAATTTAGGAAATTATATTAGCCTTTAAAACTTCTTTCCACTCGTGCTTTTTAATACCGCAGCAATTTCGCTCGACCTACCAGCCAACAAACATGAACACTCCTTGTCAAGTTATATAACTTGCCAAATTTGAAATGAGCAATTCGCTACTGACTGTAAAAAAGCGCTCTTACTTACTGTGGGATTTACTATTTTTTATTGAAACAAAAGGAAAACAAAAAAAAAATAATTAGTGCGATTATGAGATATTTTGAAGGAGACTAAACACAGACCGGAGACCGCCGATAAATCTACAAGCATTACATACGGACCACTAGAGGAAATATCGGAAGTAAGATTCAAAGATGCAGCCACTACGACGACACCTTATGAGAACTATCCCTTCGGTAGGGGCTTTTCATTTCTTAATTAATATGCGAACACAGAATTTGCTGATAAGCAAGTGAGAATAATTTAAACAATGGCATGTTCAGTGAATGGAACAGTATTATTAGTTGCTATCTGATGTAATATATCTTTAGAGAATGGAATCTGAAATTTCATGTCTAATAGGTTGAAAAGCATCATCTTAAAAAAAAAAAAAAAAAAAAANGATAGGTTGAAAAGCATCATCTCAAAAAAAAAAAAAAAAAACTGGACCTCTTTTAAGAGATCCAATTGCTATTGAGGTTCTCTTCAAGGTACTACTGAATTGTTTTTTTTTTTTGCGTCGAATGTGGGAATTAAAATAATGCTATATTTTGAATCTACCAACGTAGTGCTAGAGACGAAAACAAGTTCATATCGAAAAGAGTCGACCATCTAATCGCTAAAACACTCCTCACATTTGCCTACGGCAATGCTCAGCTGTACTGTGCAAGATTTAGCTTAGCATTTCATCCGCTTTACCTACAGTACACATTGCTGATAACTGATGCTTTTGAAGTTATTTCTTCTCTCGGTTACATTCCACTTAAAAAAAAATTGGACAGATTTCAATGCCATGACTCTATTTACATTAGTCCTTGCAAAAATGAGGTCGTTTGGCACATCTCTCTTTCACTGAAATGAATCCGCTGTAATTTTAGCCGTTTGAAGTCTCCGGGTTTGCGTTTTCAGAACCTTTGGAGCCACCTACGGATGCATTATCACACCTGCCGTCTTTCCGCAAGAGAACGACGCAACCTGTACCAGCCGTAAGAAGAAATATTAGTGATCGAATTGCTTCGCTATCAATGACCGCCTTAAACGAAACGTCCAACAGCTATGGATCACCAGGCAAAGGCGAGACTACCTAATTTCCACACATTGAACATTGACTCTTCGAATTTCAAGGATTCCCTGTTGAATGATGTCAAGAAAAACGATTTCATCAGAGAAAAATCAAAATAACCAACAACCATCGAATATTCAGCAAACGCAGCAATCTAATTAAACTACACTTTTCGAAAAAAGAAAAAGAAATAGGATGTTGGAAACTATGCGAAATATGTTGTTAATAAGACACAAGTTTGTGACATTGAAAAGTTGCTTTCTTTGCCCGAAATTGTGGAATGTGGAGCAAAATAAGGTTAAGGATTACTTGGAAAGTGTTTGCATGAAAAGACTATTGCTCTAGGTTTGTATAGTAGTCGCTTGTTAGCTAAATTCTCTTCATCATAACAAGTTCTTGAAAGAGAAACGATGCCGTTTTTAGGAGCAATATTTCGTCCATCGAACCTAAATGCTGTGCCGACGGCATTCGTGCAGCAACCGTTTATGGCATCCGATTATGGAAAAATCCTCACTTGCATACATAATTTCCATGCGCAAACGGCAGATCAACTAAGCTTACGATCGGGCGAAAAAGTTGTTCTTATAAAGTGTGGCTCTAAAGGATGGATTTTTGCAAAGCATGTAGAATCACAACGGTAGGTCTATGGTCTCTTTTTATTGCTCATTTACCCTCCTACTAAGGAACTTTGACAAAATCAATTCATCCCCAGCGCATTCTCTTCTTAACGGAAAATAGTGATTGGTGATTTCAGCAAAATGAGATACGCCTCCTCCGACTGAAGGAAGGCTCAAAATTCCGACTCAGGAGTCTGACTCAGCCGCCTCAAACAGGAATTGATTCCTGCTAGCCCTGAAACTAAAAAGGTAAGGCCAAATCTGCCCCGAATACCGAGAAAGAAGAAAAGGCCAATTCTCCAATTATTATCCCTCCCAAAGCCGGAGGTGGACTTAGGAGTAGACTTAGCGGTCATTTTTGAAGTCGACTTCCACACAACCCTATTTTGGTTTTGTCCACGGAAGTTTCATCTCATAGTACTTGTAAGTGAAATTCGCTAGAGGACACTAAGAAACAACTTCATGGGAGAGTCTCAGTGCATGCAAAAAATACGTTTGCGCATCAGCATTGGGAAATAAAAAAAACCCCAACCTCCACTGGAATGTCTTATACTAGCAAGCCCTATGCAGTTGGACACTTGATGATTAGTAGAAGCTTTCGAAACGGAAGATTCTGTGAAGACATAATGAGTCTTCTCATACTATCTTACACCATTGAGGGAATCCTTTACCGTGGAGGAAATGAAGGAATGGTCGTAATCAATGTCAGGAACAACAACTTTCTTGGTGTCAGTTTTTGAATTCCATTTGAGAAGGGAAAGGAAAACAGCAGTTAAAAAAGGATGGGTACTCTGGTCAAAAAGTAGGATTTGAAATGGAATAATTGGAACTGTAGAATAAATTATTGCAACAAAAATATATTGTTTCGTGAAATTTCATCGCTGCGGCAAATGGTGTTGTCTTGAGAAGGTGAAAAAGAGAGTTCAGTAAATGCAAAGAGATGGGCGTCTAAGGCACAAGGAAAGTGACGAACTAGAGAATGAAGCAGTCCCCTCACCCTTCTTTTCCCACCTCCATCCCCTTCCCCTCAGTGATCAGATGAAGAATGATAATTGTCATTGTAGCTCACCAACATCACTTCAGGTACAACATGAGGTGATAAAATTTATAAAGCAGATCGAATTCCATAAAGTAATTAGGAAGTCAGGGGACGCTTCCATACTCTCGCGGAAGATTCATTTGCAATGAACGATAAGACAACAGAGAAGACATTTTGGCATATTAATTTCGCTTCTATAAGTGGATGGAAGCAGTAATGATGAGCAGCTAAGAGTGATAGCATAGAAATGAATAAAATATGGAGGTGATTTTCAACAAATTGGCGATGGTCATAGCCACATGACGACTGCTAACGAGAATGTTGAAATGGAAATGCAGTGATCGTCGACTAGTACGAGGCAATCTGGACTTTTAAGCACTTATGAAGAACCAGCTGCGGTAATTGGAAAACCGTAATGCATCACGATGCAGCACAGTGCTCGTACACTTATCATTGCTATCGCAGAACTGTCGTCACATTCTCCC
>JAARMF010000300.1:91804-106949 GCA_022844705.1 Toxascaris leonina
CCCGCAACCCTTACCGCCGACTGTTGCGCTCCTAGAGGAAAGGCAGGCAATCTTCGAGAGGAACTGCGAATCAACAGCAGCCCACATGACGTCAACAGGCCTGATAATTGTGCTCCTTCTTCTCTCTAGCGCCAGCTGTGATCGCTTGCAGATTTCCTTTACTGTACGTATGACTGAACAAATCTAAGAAAATTATCGTGGACGAACTCTGGAATCTAGAAAATTGACTTCTGAAAAGTAATGCATTTGAGAACATTCAGCAGTGCCTTCCTTATTTTACAACATCATTCCAAATGCGCCTCACCTTTTTACATTCAGAATTCCCTGTTCATTATTTGAATGACCTCTGACACTCTAAATGCTGTACCACCGTGAAGCTCTTTCTGAAGGGTCAGGACTGCAGAGAATCGCAAGCGCACGTATTGGATCATAGTTTAATTGTACCCTGATTTGCACACAGTTTAACATCCCTTGCCGACAGAGCGAAAACTAGCCCGCGAAAATAGTTGCACATCATATACAACGTTTGTGACATGGCTCGATTTGATATAAGACCAGAGGCGGCCTTTTCCAAATTTTAATAAACTGATTTCAGGACCGGTTGGTTCCCGTCACGATATGTGCAGCTTCTGCCCGATTCACCAAGCGTTACGTCGTCGTGAATCGATCGACAAATATTTTATCCAGTGCTCAATGAATTTTCTCCGTAAATTCAGTGATGATCGAAGAGTATAGAATTTTATAGTCGCATCAACGACTTTGTTCGTTGGTCTCATTTCGCGACAGATATGTAATTTCGTGCGATGAAATATCTTTCATCATTGTGCGTCACATCCCACATTGCAAGACCTCCAACGAAGGGCCTATGTTTCACGTGAGAATATGCTAAGAAAACAGATGGGAATCTATGTGTGATCGGATGTCCGACATATCAGATCAGCTTTATTTTGCATTCAATCATGAAAAACAATGATATGACACATTTTTTTTTTCATTTACCCATGTGCTCAGTACGCAGAAGTATACAATTGCACATTCTGACTTCATCTAGTTGCGTTGCTCTTGCACCTTTGTTGAATATTTAAACTCGCTCTTTTTTAATGCTCGATTATTTGCAACCATTTGACGTTGAAATCCTCTTACGACGTTCTTCCATTTCAAACGATAAATAAAAATCTACAGATTGCGCTTCATAGATTAATAAGATTCAGTAATTAGCGCCCCTAATCAGCGTGCGCAGCTGAACAAAATTTAAGGTTGGATATTTCCTATAGTTTTTTTAATGCTGCCATGAAACCCTATATGCCACAAAACACGACCACCACGTCAGATTCCTATGTGGAATGTTGGAGAAGCAGAATGTCAAAGCCCATTAGACACATTCGTTCCGTGATATACTCTCTTGTAACGGAAATTCAACGGATATTCGTTCAGTGGATGTATTCTCTGTCTTCACCGAGTGAGAAGGGAGTCTGAAGTCGACCTTTGTGGCAACGTCGCTACCGGTGTTCAGCAAGCACTAATTAAAGCACTAATTAGCTGCATCCGTTTGCTGTTTCAGTAAAAAGAGAAGTAAATGAAGTTCCTTTTCAGCAAATCAAATGGAGCTGAAACAAGAGATTATGTCCATAAAATCACTTCCAAGAAGATTGAAAGGCAGTGGAATAGATAAAATGTTCGGAGAACATAATTCTTCATTGGCTCACTCGAAAAAGCTAATCAAAGGAGTGCTTTAATGAGAACGTTGCAATCACAAGTTTTGAACTCTGGAACCTTACTATGTGGCGAGCGTAATCACAAGATCATCCACCCCTCTATTTGCGGACTGTGATTTAGCAATAACGCTTCTATGCACCGTGTAATCGTCAAAAATTGGAGTATCTCCACTTCCTGATGGGAGCGTGGAATAATTCCCCGACATTTTCATCGAAGAGCCAGCTCCAACAGAACTGTTCCCCATCCGGACTCTCAATATAAACAAGCTTACTTTTGTAGCAACTCATTTTGAACACCACTTTTGCTAGGTCACTCGTCCATCACTGTGACCTGAGAGCGCGCCTTTCAAAAACCAGTCACAGTGCAGCAGAAATTATTTCCAAAGTGGAATGCATGCTAATTAGTTACTAAAGACTGGCCGATCCGAAATTAATCGGTAAACAGACTGGACTACCTTTCGAATATACGCCCTTCGATCACTTTTTTCTGTCGCGGTATCACACAAGCAAAAGCTCACCCCCAATTACGAATACCCCTCTAACGTCGACGTTTCCCTCTCGAATGGGTTCCTGGTCCAGAAAATTCCTATAACGTGATGCTTGGGAAAATTTAAATTCGCAACATATCACGCCGTGAAAGGACACAGCACTCTTCTCAGCGTGCCATCCTCTCTCGTATAAAAAGAGTATTAGCACATCTGAAATCCCATTTAAATACACGCCTAAATGGGCGTTTGAACTTAATACCCAGAAAAAAAAAATGGTGCAGCATTATTAACATCAAACCAAACAGTTTCCGTTTGGTGCAGCATTTCCCCATTGGGCATTTTGCACCACTGTGATAAACTATGACGAAAGATTTGCTACTGCAATATAATATTCTAATATATTCTAATATATCACTACTAGGCGAACTTGTAAATAACCAGTTCTCAAGGAAAAAACCAAAATAAATATGAGTGGGACGGATCTGTCGATGAACGTGCCAGTCAACAGCGGTAAAAAAAATCAATCAGTTGCTTTCGGAAGAGAAAGAGAATTAATTATATGTTGACAGTTCTAAATAAACGAACGATGACGTTAAGCTCAAATATTATTCAGAAATTTGAATCAGTTATTTGAAAAGATGGATGGAAAGATGTGTAACGGAAGTGATAAAGTAGTGAAGTTATCCATATCAGTGAGGACATTCTGTGGGCAATTAATATAATGGTGATGGAAATCAAAAATTAACTAAAGAACATGAGAAAAGTTATGCTAAGAACAGGAATGAAACTTTCTGCAAGGATAAAAAGAAATCTTAAACTGCTCACGCTGGGGCATCGATCCAGACGACTAGGATCAAAGGAGATAGAAAATATGCAATAAAAATAAATAAACATAAATGAATAAAAATAAAGAAACAAAAATTGTTGCTAAGAGAGAGGAAAGGAAAACAGATGTGAGAGAAGGCGGAAACGCTTGAAGGAAAAATACTCATTGAACTTTGGAGTAAAAATCAGCATCAACCGCTGCCTGTTACCGAATCTTCGCGTTTTTGAACAGTTGTCAACTTTGTGCAATGAAGCCGTGCCAACACCTTCATAAAATCGACTCAGAAATGTTTTTAAGAATCGAAATTTCTCAACAGCTGAAAGTTTTCTGTGTCAACTCAAGCATTTAAATGCAGCAATAATATTTATTCAGAAGAAATATGTTAATTCAAAGCACTTCTAGCGCCACATGTTGTAGCGACAATAATGCGTTGTTAAACATCATTAATGAGCACAGGTTTCGAATGCAAGCGAAGCTATTTGCATTGAAATATGCACAAGACTGAAAGTTGTCGAGTGCTGGCCGAGGATGATCCATCATTTGCATAAACAGCACCAACACGCTCCATAAGATGAAAAAAAACCATACAGCAAGCCACGCTAATGTAGCTAATGCACCGCGAAAAAAAACCCCATTCCAAGAATGGTCAGCCGTTTCTCTCATTTGCTTTCCCTCTAGTTTGATCCATAAACTGCTTTAAAACATCTAGTCTAACACAATACACATCAAATTTACCATATTATCAATAACACTATTCTATTTCGCCGATATGTGGTGACCGAGGCAGAAAAGCTGCCAGTACTTACCAAAGAAATCTTCAAAATTATTCACTAGCAATTAACGACTATCGCCTACAGTAATGTTCTCATGAAGCCCTTATTGCATTGTGCATTTATAAAAACAATAAATAAGCGGATCCCTTTTTGCAAATTTACCACAAATTCTAACACATACTGGATAAGTCCCATTGTCTCCGACAGGTGATAAAGTTTTTAGTATAGGCTATAAACTTTAACAAAGGTGCGAGCTCAAAAGCCAGGATGAACGAAGAATAAACGTTTGGATACTGCATCATATTAGCAAGACCCATCACAAAGATACTTTGGTTGTTCGGCGATAACCCTCTCTCCTTTCCTTATGTAATAAACGTCGGCACAGTACTGTTACTAGCCTGAATATCTTTTTATACAGTACCGTAATGCTAGTGTTTTTCGACAGTTATAACTCGCTGCTCTTTAACCCATTATCCACACAACCTTCTTCTTGAACTCTTCTCCACAGCAATCGCCTGAGTGCGATAAAACAACTATCAAGCTAACCTTGCATCGTTTGATATATATGTCTTGACATAAGATAAATCAGTGAACAGCCGGAAGATCAGAACGTCCCAAAAAGACCAAGAATCTACGAGCTTAAGCAGTAAGTAGGTTTGATTCTGATACCTACAGTACATGCAACTTGCTGATATGATGCAACATTCTAACATTTCTCTAATATTCTCCCTATTCCAGCTTTTACGCCCCCCTTCTTCTAAGAATCCATAGCCTATCCTAAATACTTCACCATATATTTCACCACTTACCTTTCCTTTTCAACGTCAAATGAATTTCGACAGTCAATACGCATCACTCTGATGATGAACTCAGACATGGCCAATATGTTTGTGCGAGGGACTAAAGGCCGAAACATGAACATGCCCAACGCTTATTCCTTTCCTCTGCATACAAATCATCGATAATCATTCAGCCCCCTGCTACCTCTACACATTCGAATCATTTCCATTATTTTTTCAGAAGCAATCCCTTTCCCCCTCTTCCAAATACATTCTTTTATTGTTTTAGAAAACAACCCTTTAGAGTGATATGACAACAAATACCAGCCCAAAGACGGAACAGGATGATAAGTATGGAGTTTAACAGATTCACTTCTCTCTCGATCCTATGGAGTTCAGCTATCAAAGCCTAAGGCGCACCTTAGAGGGAGAAGCAAATATAGGCATTAAATTTACAAGGTCCGAACCGAAACACTCGACATTGTTGTCGTCTTGCGTTGACGGCATCCAGATGATGGTCGCATTTCGCCAAAAAAAAAGTGAAAATACATGCTGCTCGCTTATTCAACACCAGAACATCAGCTAACACCCGTACAAATTGATTAAAGAATCGTAAGCAATACTGGAAAACAAGTTAGATGAAAGAAGAACGAGTCGACTTCATGAAGCACTCCACTTCGCCCACCACGAAGCTTATGCCAACACAACTGACATGGAAACAGATGTCGTTTAGCGTTTTTGCTTTCCCCCTTTGGTGCATGGCGATTCCGGTTCATCGGGTAATTCTTCAAGATATCGCTCACGCAATGCCTCAATTGCGTTACACCAATCCAGCGCATTACGCTCCGGGTCAAAGAGGTAATAGGTGCGATTTGGCTGAAAACATTTTTCAATAATGAGAAAAGCGGTATATAGCATACTTTACATTCAAATAATTTTGAAGAAAAAATGAGCTTCAGCGCAAAAAAATCGCTAAAAATATTTAACGCCGCAATTTGCACCATAAATGACAACGTACTCGGCAGTCTTAATAAATTTCGTCAGATTTTGAGCAAGACTGGTCGAAGAGACGTATGAAGCAGAAACAAACAAGTAACACCAATAATACACAAAAATATGGAAGCGAATGAACGAAATAACAGATGAAAACGTGATTCGAGAAATTTTAAGCATTCCACAATGTGCCTTCTTAAAAGCGAAAATAGCTTCAAAAAGTGAAATGATGATGACAGTCGACTACCTCGTGCATCTATCGAAGAGCTGGTGAATTCATTGCTGCACAAGCTGACTGTTGCACTACCTTGGCTGATAAAATCATATACTGCAAATCAAACCTACGCAACCTTTTTTCTTGTTTCCTTCACTGCAACTTTCCACTATACTTCGCTCAGTAAGCACAGTGCATTTGTTGCTGACTAATCCATGCAACTTCATTTACATGATGCTTAACGTGGAAGGCGCTTTCCACTAGGACATTTTTATAACATGAACAACCGACACCCTTCTCGGAGAAAACTCCAGCTCCCTGAAGGAAATGGCGGCTTACAGCGCTGCAATCTCAATCGGCAAAATTACTCGCCGACGAATAGTAACGTGAGTCACAAGTGTTTTAGTGCCGCCCACTTACCGTATGCACGAAGAATGTCCGGAAATTTTTTGCCTCAGTTCGAAGCCGACGACTGAATGGAATCTTTCCTTTCAACTCCATGTTCACCGGATCCACATAGTAGATGTGTGGTCCTTCGGTCAACAAAAACATCCTTCGCCTCGCGAATAGGCCCTAAATGAATAAAATCTGCATAAACTACAATGTGGATGCTATTTGCACTATCACCTTTCTTAAACGAAACTCTTGCTGTTTCAAACGACGAAAAAAACTCAAGTGGTTTTTCCGAATTGTGCAGTAGGGCTATCCTAACCGTATGCTTGAGGGAGAATTTGAACTCACTGTACAATTATAACTAGATTGAATTATCCGCTCACATTTCACCATTTCCTCTCATCCAGACGCCATTCGTGTTAAAACAAAAGAAACAGCATGCGGTACGAGCAAGCAAGAACATCTCAGTGCAGCAAAGATGCATTTTTTTTTTTTGGAAGTGTGTTAGGAAGAGTCGACATTTAGGTTGCAGGGACTACATGAAAGATAAGCATAGATGAAAATCAACAGTGAATTTGAAGTCATTAGGAACAAGTTTGACATAACGAAGTGATACTCAACTGAAAACAGCCGACTGATACAGGAACGTTCTCAACGAACATCTCAAGTACTGATATGCAGCTACTGGTAATATATTTATCTGACTGCCATTAACCTTCTTTTTATCAAGAAGACCTGATTTGAGAATGAGGTGATCATCAACGAATCGATGATATTTGTGCGCCTGGCGTTGAATGCTAAGCTTCCTGTTACGCTCATCTTCCGTTGTTCTATTCGAATCCACCGAAGACATTTCCGTGCTAAAATTCAGCATCATAATTAAAACACCGTCATCATGGCTATACTGCTAGACAAAGCGAACAGCCAGTGCAGAAGGAATGAAGGTTTCTTCGTTTAGACATTCGAGAACTGAGCTATTGTCCAATCGCTTGTTCTCCTTGCAAATCCCAGAAGGTTGCGGTAGGATGTTAAGTACGTTTATCTTTCTCACAACCTCTCACACCCTTAAAATCACCCATAAGCAACCAGTGGAATTTTCTCTAAAAGTCCACGGCATATATAGGATCACCTTCATAATTCACCACTTGATAGCGTACACCACGTAAAGCGCATTTGGAGCGCTAGTTGACGAACCCACGATGCGTGAATTGCAAGTGCATTTTTGGTAAGGAGAGAAGGGATCATGAAGATGGAACGCGCAACCCGGGAAAACGGTCAACAGCCATTTGTTTCTGACTTTACTGCGTTTTCGAAATTCATATCAGGTCCTTTTCTTTTTTCGTTTTGCTAGCTCCAATCGCTCAACCAACATGAATTCCCCCCCACCAAGTATGACGGAACAAGGCCAGTTCAGAGAATTGGCAAAAAATAACTCTTGTCAGTTACCACTGCGATTACCATCAAATTAGTATAAATGGATGAGTAGCGAAGGTAAAAGGGCTATTTAAGCGCATTTTGCACGCGCCTCAAACATAGAACAAGCAGCAAAAAGGAACAACTTAGTCATCCCCACAATCATGAACGACGAAAAGACGAAGAATGAGAAATGAAAACGATGTCCACCTCATAGGCACGAAATCCTTGAGACTTAAGCCCATAAGGCGAGTGAGGGCGGCGTCGTCAAGACCAGGCTCGATAAGCGGTACCTGATAGTCACTATGAAACGCCGGTTCACCGCAACTTGCCGGCAAGTACGGCTTCAGCTCGGGCGGCGTCTTCAACGCCAAATTGTCCCAATCGATGGTGGCAAAGTAAGGATGCGATCGAATCATGTCTACACCTCCCATCTCCACTGATCCTAGTCGCTTTCTTGGATCGGCGATCTAAGAATGGTATAAAATTATATATGATCAAATAGCTCTTTTTCTCCCCCATTCCTCCAGCTAGCTCGGATTGACGAGAATAGTATGAGTCAACGAATTCGAAGGAATGTCATATGAGCAAAGCTTTATCTAAAAATTAACTGGAGAATCATGCTATCTTCAACATCCAATTTCCATTGCGCCGTTAAATGGACCTCCCACTCGACAGGAAATTAAAGAACAATTACAGTAACTTTATCAAACGCTCCAAAGACGACAGCACAAACTTGGTAGGCAGCAGTTCACCGCGATCCTTCGATGCTGTATCATTTATAAATTTTCAAAAGAAATTTTCGGAAGGAAAAGCTTATTTCCCAACAGATAGCACGAATTCTCCCAACCGTCTAGCCACCCATTCAAATCCGTCAAAAGCTGTTCAACGGCTGGCACAAATAGCAATCCTTTCAAATTCATAAAAATTCAGAAACAAAGGCTGATCGATAAATGTGTTTCATCTGATGTTCATAACAACTATCGTATTCCTATAAATCTGAAAACTCGAATTGTTAGCTGATTAGTAAAAATTCAATCAAAACGTGCTTTCTAATCGTGAAACTAGAACAAATCACGCTGGATGCAATGCAATCTACATCGACATTTTTCCGTATGCCGAAGAAAATTAGTACGGCTAATCGAGCAAAATCCTAACCAACGAACCAAAAATTTCTGAACGAGGTCCTTCGGTAGTTCGGGAAAACCTTCTGGGAAAGAGTAGTCCAGCTTCTGGATTTTTTGAAAAGTATGGTAATCATTGACCGAACGAAAAGGAGGCATTCCGGAGACCATTTGAAATATTATGGCGCCAAGTGCCCAATAGTCACACCTGAAGCAAATACTCGGCTTCTAGAAGGCAATAAATGCACGGCTAAAGAACACCGAAACGTGAAAGAAGGCCTGAATCAAAGCATTAAGTACTCATGTGAATCCTTTTTTTATTGTTATTCTGAGCTTACTCATACAACAGGAGAAAATTTCCNGGGATGAAGTTGTCTTTGTTGAATTCAGCATTCAATGATTTATTGAACAAGACATCAGCGATTGAAATGCGTCACACAATTTGACCCCCTATTCGACCAGCCGTGAAACTTCGAAACCTCACTATTTGTGATTTTGGAGGTCCTCAATCTTGGCTTATATTTGCGCTTGGTGTGCACATTTTTAGATACGCTGATACAGCTTGCCGAGATCCCCTCCGGGGCATCCGGGTCACGGTATCTGGATCATCCGCAGCCGAGTATAGGGAAACTTTTGAAAACAATTTTGTTACCACCGATGTCGGCGATCTTGGTAACAATGACAGAACTCAACAAGCTGATCCCAAACGTATGCAGCACTGATGGCTTTTATGTGAACTAAAGAAGTAGGCACCGTTAAAAGGAGACTTTTACAATGTAATGGAATGGATATCAACGGGATAGTATCTCAGTAATACATTGCGCGTTTTTGCTGCGGTTTGCTTTATCGGATTGAGCTCTTAGAGCTGAGGCTGGTTTCAATTACATTTACTGGTTTACTGCTTGCATCGGCACATGAGTGCGCGCGGCTGCCACGCGAAGCGTGGCCTTCCGCACTCCGTTAAAGGACATAATTCGGCTCCGGATGCGCGAGTTTTGTCAGTCTGAAGACTGATTGACTTCGCGCGACAAATACCGTTTTGTTTTCCTGCTACAGTAGCGCATGCGGCGAGAGATGGATGGAAGGACTTTGATGACCTGTGTGCCAATCGACTCTGCCTGAATCAGGGCGAAGTGTGATATGCACAGCTTCGCGAGACTTATCAGCCTAGATATATCATCTGCTATGTATAACAGAAGACCACTGATTTCTTCGACCTTTTCGCTGCAATAACACGACTCTGTGGGGATTCCGGAGCGTTTTTTTTGTTCCGACGACGGCGTCACGGAATTCAAACCTATAATTTTTGGGCAACTTCCATCGCAGGGAACCCGGTATAATTTCAAGCCGTTGATTTTTCCAATCCTAATGATTTCTGCTTCTTACTTGACACCGGTTTGATGAATCTTGCTCGAGTTTTTGGAAGTGTATGGTCATGTGTGGGGACGTGCGCGGTATGTGTGTGATCAGAAATGTCCGAAAATCGATTAACAATATTTGAAATTAATGGAATTGATTTCTTCGGTGTGCTTGTTGTGTACTGGAGCACGAGGTGAACTGCATTGAGGGGTAATTCGACTTTTCAGGGCTCTATCTCCGCACCTGCTTCTCCGATTCAAGTCAATCTTGTAACAAAATGGTGGGGGTGATGTGTTCTTGAAAATCACCTGCCATCTGACCCCGCCTACGGGGATTTCACAGCCGTTTTCAGCCTCGCCTGAATATATAGGTGTCATATGTATCTAGTATTTACCCCCGAGACCCATGTATTTTTCGATGCCAGCCCCTTGAGAGGAGGAATTCGCGATCCATTGGAATTGCGGTGGCTAAGGAGCTTGGTGCAGAGTAACCAGGCTACGAATCCCACCCTTCACTTTGCGCTTTCTTAGCTTTCTACAATCCTGTTCGCAAACCTTATAATAATGAAAAATTCCATCACAAAAAGCACTGATGGCTCAGCCGCTGAGGTGTTAGTCCTTAGTCCTGATGGGATACGATCCGATCAAAGCGAAAGAGTGATAACAAACCAGTGAGCGTGTAAAATGTATGCCTTACATTATATGCCTTGTATTGCATGATAATGTGATGTTCAATGATGTACTGTGACGTTGTACAATGTAACATGGTCAAAATCTTCCAACTGTAAGGATGAGCGGCTGTATGCATGACGAAGTGGAGTCATGAGCAATGAAAAACGCAATTCTTAACCCAACTTCGATGTAATTTCATGTTTAGCCCCAACTGCACACTGATGCAGTCGTCAGTGGGGGCGAAAGCACACTGTGGGAGGTGTCCAAGGGGGCGGACCCACTCTTTACCCTCCCAACAAATCGGGGGAGGGGGGGGGGTCCTGTCAGACTCAAGGGTTGCAGCGTTAAAACAACGGGCGGTGTATGCCTTGAATCGCATGCTTGACGGTGCGTGCCTAACATTGTATGCTGCCGTGATCCTCTATGGTGTAATGTAAAGAAGTTTCGTTGGCAAATGTTCAAGCGTACCAGGAACGGAATCGTAGACGAAAAAAGTAGTGCATGACAGGAAGTTTTTAAAAAGTTGTTTGTTTTTTCTTGCGAATACGGGTTGGATTCATGCTTCAGTTCAACTACGCATGGATGCAAGCAGGGTGTCAAGAGGGACGGCAGCCAGTTTTCCGGAGGAGGGGGAATACAGAGGGCACAGCCCCCTGACCCTTCCTGCAACAAATGGGGTCTTCAGAGGGAGGGAGGGAGGGGGGGGGGGGGAAGGGAGCGAAACCCCCTGGTCTTAGTACTGATAACGAAAGAGAACCCACAAAAGTCGTAGCCCCCCGTCTTCACTTCTGCAATGCTCGGAGTTTCTTTCCCTCCCTTCTGTGGACAAAGTTTACTGATTTTCTTCCTCACTTCTATCTGAGATATTATTGTCTTTAGTGAAATTTTGAGGGGTACTGCTACCTCATGTTCACGGTTTCGAGTAGGCTGGTAAGGTTCGTGTTTCAGTGTTCTCTTGGAATATATATGAAGGATTCATATCGGCCACATTCGGTGGACACCGATTCCATCTGCCGAAAATCCTGAAACCTTGATTTTTGTGACTCTGGAGATCCTTGGCCTCGGCTCTTTTACTGGATGGGCGCCTGTGGTTTCCGCGATTCGGCACAGCTCGCCGAGATCTCTTAGAATGCACTGGAAGTGAGCCGCCGCGATGAGAAGTAGCCGAGATATGACACCTCCAAAATCACCGATTTTGATGATAATGTTATCAGTCGATGAAGTTTTATGAGCTTATCATGATATCATGCAACTGCCGGAGCTCGCCTGGGAACTGGAAAGAACAAGCCACTGGAGGGTGTAATTTCTGAATGGATGTGGTGGAAACGATGTTAACAGGGTGTTGTTTCAGCAACGGACAATTCAAGTGAGCTGTGATTTGCTGTATTGGAATCAGCTTCCGATGCGCTGTCGTAGTATGTGTGGGAAATTGAGGCGACCTTATATGTATATCTAACCTTCAAAACTAAAAGGTTACAGGGGTTATCATCCTCTACCTTGAATATAAAACCTTTGCAGTCATTTGCGAACGGAAGAAACTTTAGCGGTTAGCGCAGTGGGCTTTGATTTTGAGAAACCGTGGTACTAGCGGCAGCTTTTCGCTTCTTCCATCTTTCCATCTTTCACCGTTCTGTTCGGAAATCTTAAAATAATCAAAAAACTATTCGTGCGGATAACTCTGTGGTTGAGGCGTCCGTCCATCACTGTGAATGGTGAACGGGGTGTGGTTGCGAACAAAGTCATGGGCTAACGGCTTCCAACTAGCGGGTCTGTAACATGCATGCCTGACGTTGTATGTAGCACTATATGATGCTGTGTAGTAATGCTATGTGTATGTGTGTGCCGTGTCCATACTCCAGGATATCACATGTTGAACACCGGACTAATAAGAAATAATTCATGAACTGAATTGAATTAAGGAAAGACTGATTGTCTTTTTGAGAGTAGAATATAAAAATTGCTCCCCCCAACTTGTTTTGCCATATCTGCAGCTCTTTTTATTCATTATTTTGTCATGAATGCCACTCCATCTACTTTTATTGCGAAGTGCCGACGCCTCAAGTCTGTTATCCACGACACCTGTCATTCCAAAGCGCCGAAAGCGCAAGCCTGTTGTCAGTTACTCTGGCTTCTCCCGTGTAATACATGAGCAAGTGCGCAAGTACGGCCGCGAGGGCGCCGCACTGCTCGCTCCGCAAACTCAAGCAGAATAACTTGGTTCCGGATCGAACAGTTTCCATAACCTAAGATCGACTCCGTGTGAAACGGGACTGTGGTTCGTAAAAATAAAACACCGTGTGATATGCATAAAAAGCTAGTCGAAGGTTATGCAACAACACGAAAATCACACCTTTGACATAACCATTTTGGCATTCAGAATAATGAAAGCAAACTGGAGAATTCGATGCATAAGGACTCACCTTTCGAAGTTCGCAAAAAATGCTATAAGATTAGGAACTGCTGCTAATGTGGAAGTGTTAAACTATAAAGCAACGTTCCTGTTATGAGGTTTTACAGTAACAACAACGGCAGCGAATTTTTGACAGCCGTCCAAGACAATGACCTCGGAACGCTCTCCGAACTTCTTGCACACTTCATCCGCCTTCCCTATCAAAAACGCCATTTTACGCCAAATGCGCCTAAAAAAAAGGGAACGACAAACTAAAAAACCTACGATGGACCAACATCACCATCGACGAGAACTTCAGGAGAGACGTATTGCGCAGTACCAACGAATGTTGACCGACTCCTATGGTGACTTTCTTCTCCACGTGGCAGTATGTCCCTATCGCGTGCACCGAAGTCTGCAATAGTTTCATTTGATATTCCTTATGGAACACACACACAACATAATTTATGCAAAAGCACCTTAGCAGTCGGAAACAGCGATATCACATTTCTCTGTGTGGCAATCTAATCAACCCCACATCACGCTAATTTGTTGAAGGACCCTGGCATTACTGAGATAGTAACTCTAAATTTGCTTTTGAGCTGCCCATTTCCTTAATTATTCAATTTTAACCCAACAATAACCTTCAAATATTGGCCATTTTTAACTAATGCAGTCTTTCATGCAGGATGGATTTTTTCCCGTGGGTAATAAATATTCTAATGAACGGAAAATGTAAAAAATGAGCACTTAGGAGAACTTTTGGTGCCTTCAAGAGTTTTCGATCAAAACTGATGACTGAATAGCACAAGTACTCCAATTTCCACCTCCACCTAGAAAGTTAGAGGTTGAAATCGAAATTGTAGCTATGCTGGTACCATTCAAAAACATTAGTGTGTTAAACATAAGTACAACTGTTTTGAAGTGAAACATGCATGTAAACTTAGTTATAATAAGATCACCATCCCATCACCGCGCACTATCAATAATTCTTCACAAAAGCCCCCCTCTCTTGAGTCTTAATTCAATGCGACTAGTAGAACAGAACCAAACTTGTTGTTTTCACGGTATCTGCACTTTGACATCGCCAATCATATCTCCACAAGTGGCATGCCAAACAACAGGAAAATGAATGAATTCTTTTAGTAGCAAAGCAGTGGAATTCAAAAAAAAAAAAAAAACATACTGTCTTCTGGGTTCAGAAATTTTGCGGTTCCAAAATCGGACAGCATAATATGACGATTGTCATTCAATAAAATATTTTCCGGTTTCAAATCACGATGTATTATTCCACNTGGGTTCAGAAATTTTGCGGTTCCAAAATCGGACAGCATAATATGACGATTGTCATTCAATAAAATATTTTCCGGTTTCAAATCACGATGTATTATTCCACACCGATGCAGGAAATCCAGTGCACATACAATTTCTGCAGAGTAGAATAACGTCACCTGAAAACGATGGCATTAAAACGTTCAATTAGTCGGTGGAAATAATCTCTCCTCCTCGAATTTTAGCATCTGTCAGCATGATATTTCGCCAATGATTCTGGATCGCAACAATAGTCATAATTAATAGTAAGCTGCCTTTGCATAACTGCAATCGTATCGTATATAATATCTCACAAAAAGCCTAAAATTTAGAAATGACGAAAATCGCCTGCCTCGTCATCAAACGATCCCAGTCGCTGCAGACACTGAAGTAAATCTCCGTTCCTCGCATACGTCATCGCAAAGTCTGTAATCAACCGTTCGTCTCTACGTGGCAAAAGAATAACACCGTTCATTGAAAATGGTGCATCCCCATGTGGAGTAAGATATACGAAATAAAGGACATGGACAGTGAGGCTATCAAACCATAGAGGGCGTGATTTCAAATTTTTCGTCGCTGAACAATCAAAGCACCAAAAATACATACTCAACACAGAAGTGTCCCTTTAAAACTTGGCTCTTCACATTGACTGTTCTGTGGTCCACACATACAATAACAATGATACACAATCCTAAGA
>JAARMF010000301.1:0-16409 GCA_022844705.1 Toxascaris leonina
CCGCCTTTTTTGGAATGCGAACGCCAAATGGAATAACCGTTGAACTTCGATTCTAATGACATTGTGAAAAGCTACCTACAAGTGTAATGTCGAGGAATATTCGACCTCACTGACTCGGTGACAAAAAATCACAAAACAGAACGTAATATGACTATCTAGCATAGTCTAACAACGATCAATTACAAGACAATAAAATGCAATATTAAATTCATAAGCTAATAACAAAGCATCTTATATTTACAACAGGTAGCGTTAGGCATACATAGTGTTTATGAAGATCCACTATTTCGCTCAGAAATATGCAAAAATTCCTGGGCGAAGCAATCATTAAACACAATTTCCAGGATTTTCAACGGAAATAACACTCATCTTAAAACGTCTCTCTCTCTCTCTCAAAAAACCGTAACGTCTTCGTCTCCCAATAAAAAAAAACAACTCATTTTGAATCATTTGGCCCATAACAGTTAATTAAAGACTACCACCCAGATTTCACCGAGGCAAAGGTGGATCAACACGTTCCGNCGAGAGTTAATTAAAGACTACCACCCAGATTTCACCGAGGCAAAGGTGGATCAACACGTTCCGGATCGGCGACCACTTCAACTGCCTTCCTATACCAATGCTCACTGTTTTCGTGCATATCGTTTGTATTCTTCAACACCATATCATCTGGTTTACCATAGTTCGGCGGATTCGCCAATGGATCATAGCTGCAATTAAGCATTCTTATGCGTTTTTACGAGAAAATTTCCTTACTACGTCTATGTGCACATGTTTGTGCGCATTTTGTGGAATTTTCTATGCGCCCGTCTAATAATTTCGTTGCTGAAATCATTGATAGTTGATAGATATAATCGAGAGAATATATGATATCCTATAAACTTCACTAAGAGATATAAATTTTAAACTGTAATTACGAAGTATAAAGTCGTTCGATCGAATTCTAAGAGAATATCGACATTTATGTGATACGTCGAAAAATATTCTCAATGCACAAGTTTTTTACAAAGTGTCAGAGTAGTTAAAACGCACTTTATTATTTATGTAGTTTATTATTTGGCTGATAGTTTATGAAAATAGTTGAAAGTAATGAGCAAAAGTATCGAAGTGCACTTATTTCATGTGAGGGAAAAAGAAATGAAATAAGCTCATTAGTGAGGAGATATCTGTTTGTTTGATGGATATCAATGTCAATAATCAATTCATATGTTGTGTGGAATGTCGTAAACTCTTCATAAAACATATGACTCCCTTGTTAAGCATCGAAGAGGCTTCTTTATTAGAGTATAAAAAGGTAACTGCTCTTTGAATATCCTCGAGAAAAATGTTATTGCTAAATGATTGTTGCATTGAAGCCTCTAAGACTTCTCCTTCCTCAAGCCGTTCTTATCCGCTCTGCATCCTCGCCCAAATTTTTCAACGGCTTCTTCCTCCCTATCAACCAGAAAAAAAACATTCCCCTTCCACTATTCAGCAGATCACATTTCACCGCTGATTAATACCGAAGAATCCCTAGTTGATGTTTCGCGCCCTTAATTCCGCCCAGCTAAATAGCTCGCGGATTAATCACTGTCCTCTTAGCTTCTATCCGTGTGGGTAATATCAAAGTGGATGGGTGATAAAAGATTGTTTGCCGAACGAGACTGTTCACATCATTCAACTCCCTTTCTTCTCCCTCCCTCCTTCTCCTCTCGTATGATAGGAACACCCTTCTTTGTTTATCAAAAATATTATTGCAGGAAGCATGATAGCTGCCGTCTAACCATGATACCTGCATCTTCTCAACATTTGAATAATGCTTGATACGGTACAATGCCCGTTGACTATGAACTAAGAGTTGGCCTGAAATATCTTGAAGGCTTCAATCTTTGTCTTCCTTTCTTTCTTTTTGCCCAAATTTGTGCTAAATTATTCATGCAACGATAAATAGTCTAAATACCCTCAAAATATAAAAACTGTTAAACCCGAACTTCGACGCAATATTCAACATTCTTTTGTAAAATGACACGGGCTGCTCTATTTACTTGTTGAGGTAGTGTGCCGTAATATATTGTGATAATGCCGTTAAAAAGTGTTTCTTTAACTATAAATAAAGGTAAGTATGGGCAACGCACCGCTGAGTCACAATTATTTGCACTCAAACTCATTCCGACAAGTCAACCTTCTTCGATATCACTTAACGCTTTCACTACATTCATTATATTTTCAGCCCCGTTGCTTGCATATTTCGCTGGACTGATTTTGAGATAAAAAACATTTTGCAGTAACTATTTAAAAAGGACAAAACGATCAGAAGCCATACTCGCATATACGATCATCGAAGACAGTAAAACGAAACGACTATAGATACATACCCTAGCTCTGCAAGCATCGGTGCTATTTGTGGCATGTCGGCAACAACATCCTCAGGAAACTTGCCAACCCATTTTGTTAGCGCATCGAGATTAACCGGTTTCACCACTTGGTCAGTTGATCTCTCCACTCTGCAAAAATAAGTTCTTTGCTTCTGTCAATAAACATATCCAAAACCATCATCAGTCCAACTGTTCAAAAGCTGATCAAAAATAAAGAAAAAAAGAAAACGAAAATGGTCTTCAAAACAGCACTGACAACAGAATGACAGGCAACACCTGATCGTTGGTCACTGTCATAACAGAGACCTTGTGATTGGCGAAAGAGAACGCGGCCAAATATGAAATATTTCTATGTTGTATGTGACTCACATAGTGGTAACATTGTCAACTGACAGATGAATATAAATGGAATGAACACCAATATTAGTTTCAAATATATAGATAGGTCAAGAATGGAAGGCTGCCTGGAAATCATTTGTGATCGAACGGCTAATCAAATTGTTGAGAAAATTGAAACGCCCTGGTAAAAAAATTAAAATCCACAATGAGATAAACGAAACCACGTCAATGACATATTCGAAAACAATCGATTTCCAAGAAATCTATGGCCACTTGAGAGTAGCTACGCTAGTGGAGTCTGATGAATTGCATTATCTGATTTCATATTCTTAAAGAAAAAGCAAACGAAGTACTTTGAGAGTGAGATATCCTTGCCGATGAACTGTTCATGATGAAGCACTGAGGAGTTCCAAGGAATGTCGAGGAATTGAAGCAATCTGTGCATTTCCTTTTCAGGATGCAAAACCAATTGCTCATAATACATCATCAAGCACCGTGAACGACCCACAGACATACACTGCTAAAATTATTTCGAAATCCTATAAGTCGATGTGATATATTCAACAATTTAATGCTAATAAAAGTTGTATATTTCAATGAAAATATTATATCCCTTAGTGTTCAACATGAACGAATGTAATAAATACCTGCACTCAATAAAATAATTGGCTAAACTTACGGAGATGATAAGACGTTTGCAAGGTGAAGCTCAAAAGCTGACCGCTCTCAACTTTTGCAGAACCCCCATATTCAAACCCAACAGCACCACCTCATACTTTCAAATGCAAAAACATCGCGTAGGATATAAATTCATACGTATGTTGCAAATATTAGACTGAAAAATTTATGACCGCAAATGGGGGAGTGGAGGGAGGAAGTGGGGGGAGGGAGAGGTAGAGAAGGATGGTTGGGAAGGGAACCCTCAACGTTTACCCCATCTATGGACATGCGTCGGTTTATTAGGGTGGATGAACAAATGTGAAGAACAACAAACGCACCTCGAGCATTATAGTGATAGCATTATTCCATTTCTGTAGGCACTGTCGAGGATCTTGTAGGTCAAAGCCAGTAATAGTGACCCGTCTCGATATAATCGAATTCACAGTTGCTCGCCCATCGCGAATCATCAATATAAATTTACTGTTCGGAAATAATTTCGCCAAATATTGTGTGGATTTCAACGAAAATGGGTCCTTATTACATAAACGCTCAGCCGGTGCACCATGACCTGCTATTATCTAAAATTAATATTGAGCTTGATGAAGAAGCCGATAAAGCAAAGCGAAATATGAGAGGCAATAAATCAGAAATTAAAGATGCGATCAAACTCGATGTTCAGTTAAAAAGATTGATACCTGCATTTACCGTTCATTGACATTTACAAGTATGTGAAACAATGAGGAAAATATCAGAGGTTTCACTCAGATTTCTTTATGGCAGCTGTATTTCAAAGAATAGAATTAATTATATAAGCGGAAACCTGAATAATAAACGAAGCAACCGCGTCATCGAGTACTCCCTCACTGACGCCTGCCTCATTCAACCTCCTCCACTCTTTCTCGTTTCGTTTCCATTGCGTTCGAAGACCCAATATACGAGGTATTACCCGTGTCTCTTCCCCACTTCAACATAAAGAATAATTAAACGAAGAACTGCCGAAAAATGAATAAAATGCTGCATATTATAATCTGAGGAATTCATTACGGTAAAGGAGGACTTGACAATTCAGGCACAATTCTACCACCGACTAGCATCTACCTTTGAAAAATTTTGCGATAGAGGCGACCAGCGAATCTGCACAAAAGAGAGAGAAAAGGATATGGAAACGTGAAAGGAAGGATAGCAGCTCATAGCATGCCACTGCCGGTGGTCCTATAATTAAGGATATCAACTTATGCCACCTGCACAGGTGGTCGTACCCTGAGTAAAAAATTGCTTCAAGCAGGGATGATGGCAAATACATTCATATCTAAAGGCTCTTCGTGCATAATTGATTGACCATATGATGATCGTCTATTCACGATAGGTTTCAACGGCAAAGCAAAGGTCAGCTATGCGAACATTTTCGCATAAACGCCCAAATTGTCAGCATAAATAACCGGTGAGTAGAGCAGCACATAACCTTAAATGTGGATAGGTATGAATGCGCAGTTTTCCCGATATTATCTTTTTTTGGCACTTTAATGACCTATTCAGGTTTCAAATAGCCGATTTCAATGAGTGGAAAAAGCCAAATTCGACTTATTTGTATCATTGCGCCAAACTGAAACTCAAATTTCCTTTACTTCACCTCAATGCAAACACCTCAACAATAACAAATCCTTTAAAAATCTTCTAGCGCACTCCACATTATTGTTTCTCAAAGTGTGACGAAACAAATGCTAAACGCCTTCATGGAACATGTCAGGAGAACATTGAAAGAGGATTAGAGAGGAGAAAAAGTAGAGAAAGAAATAAAGAATATAGCAAATACCATCGAATGAGAGGATGTGCATCAAGCATCGCCCGCATTAACGTTGTACCCGATCTTGGAACGCCACCTGAAAATAAGCATAACTGCCACTTCCGAATGAAGTATCTTTGTTCTGATGGAAAGCTGTAGAGAAATAAATGACATTTTAGTTTGCATATGGCTTTGAAACATCGCATCCAACAAGCACTACTGAAGTTGCATTCAGCGTCTAGTAGATATCTATCTGAGACGCACCTATTCTTGACGCGAATAAAACCATCTAAAAGGAGCGAAAATAATTTACATGTTGGAATGATTTTTTTGTGCTTATTTTCAATAACTTTTTTTATGTAGAATCTTCGAACGCTTGCTTCTTTCAGGCAAAAATTTAAGAAATGATTTACGAGCACTTCCTGGTGCTCGAAATTCGATGAGAATGAAATATTTGAAGTGCTAGCCTAGCAAAAACAGCTTAAAAGCGGAACAACATCAATAAGCTATGTATACTTCTGTGAATCTTCAAATCGGAACAAATACAATGTGATGATGAATCAGGATCGTTTTCAGAAATTAAGAAAATCTATAGACGAACCAATAAAGATAAACGCTGATTGAGAGCTGACATTGCCAGGATAATGCTTCGGTAATGAAACAATACTACGAGCGTAGCGTGGTGATGTATTCGTTGAAGGCCACAATAAAACATAGAAAGCGAATGCCGATAACAGCAAACATAATAAAAAGACCCTCGAGCGAAATGTCATCCTGCTCTTCATATATTGCTCCACGTGGGGAGTGATACGAATCACCTTGCCTGCATACCTGAAAACTTAAATGCTTACACCATTTCGTCACTGCAGACTTGCTCACTGATGGCGAGACACGTTTTTTCCACGTTCAACTTGCCATATAGAGAAATCATAACCAGGGTATTGAATGCATTGCGAGGAACAACTGCAGAAATGCTTCAAAACATAGGCGATTCCCGGATGTAATTTACACTTATTTTCAATTGCAGCACTATTTCAACAATCGTTACAACAAATATTCATGCTAATTAAATGACACCGCACGATAATTTGAACGTTGCCAGGATAATGGTATTGCTCATAAGCGAAACGTGAATTTTATGGCATATTTGTGATATATAACACGAGATCATAAATGATTTCATGGCATATTGTAACGGTTACACAAATTAATTAGCTGTTTTGCCATACGATTTAAGCTATATTCGGAGAATAAAGACATACAACGAATTTCGTTACTACCTTCAGAAATTGAGATGAAAACATCGGAAAAGAAGCCGAAAAGATAAGCGCTTTAGCAATCGCGCTTATTGAGCTAATCATTAAACAATTCAGCTATCGTTGAGCAAAAAAGAAATAGCTACGTTTTCCATCCTTATCGGTTGAAAAACAATGTGATCCAATCTGTCGCAGAATACTTGCAATGTTTTGACATATTTAAATGCCTATGAATCTCTTGGAACTCTATCACTCCATTGAATTCAATATCGATGGTCATTTCACATATGAATTACATCTAGAACAATTTGCTCCTCTAACTTCTTCACTAATTTCGGAGACGTAACCGCATATTCGGCGAATATCTGATGTCATATCTGATGCACATGTGTGTGTGTATTTTTTGTTTGGCGTATTTGTCTGTTTGTCCCGTAATTTCAACACAAAAATCAACACTGCGAATGTGACAGAAAACTCAAAAACTATTCCATTAAAAAAAAGAATTAATAATGGTTGATTCCTCATTTTCGCCCATCTAATACCCATCATTTTCTATGGAGCACTAATACGTGCACACTGATAGCGGAGGACATCTCAACGATTAAGAAGGATGGCCACACATTATGCAACTTGACAAAGGGATGGCTGTATGCGGGCGACGACAAAATTATACAACACAATATGGTTAGGTTATGCCGCTGAGATGGAAATAAGCATAGTCATTGCGTAATTATTGTTGCCATGGAGATAGCTTGGCCCACCGAATAAATGTGAACAGCACAATTAATAGAAGGAATATTTTACATAACGGAATCCTAATAAAAAAGCCATCCTAACCCCTCTTTCGAATGTGGCTACCTTGATATAGGTCAAAGAATTAAATTGAATTAAAGAATTAAATTGATGCAAAGTGGATTACTGATAAAGTGATAGGCTCCGATAAGGTTTAGTAAGTTTACATGACCGCTCATGCAAACTGCTTGCGAGAGATTCCTTCCAACAGCTATTTCAATGCCTTTTGTCGATTAATTGCTGGATTTTGTTAATTATTTTGTTTGCTTTTTTTTTCAAAACATATCATTAAACATTTGCTGTGATTCAGGTAGTTGATTCACATAAACTTGAATACGTTGAACAGCTGTTGTTTCCATCGATTACCGCATTCTCTACATCGATGCAGCTGACAATTTTTCCATTTTTCATGATCTTAAGCTCACCGCATGCAAGCAACGCCATATAGACGACGCAACGGATCTTCCCATCTTGTTGGCAGTCTGCTGCGTTCTTGCTTTCCGCATTGCGTTGATGGAGAGAATGACGAAATCGATGAAATCAGAGCTGTTCAACGTATTCAAGTTTACATGAATCAACTACATGAATCACAATAAATGTTTAATGACATGTTTAGAAAAAGGCAAAATAATTAATAAAATACAGTAATTAATCGACAGAAGGCATTAAAATAGCAGTCAGAAGGAATCTCTTGCAAGCAAATCACTCATCGCTAATTGTGAACGCTATAGTCAACGAAACAAATGACGATGACATTATCGCATATAGGTTATTTTCACCTTAATCACTTCATAATTACGCAATTAAACGGATGGAAGACGAGGAGAGGATCAAAGATGAGTTCACAAAAGAGGATAGAAGGAAGGAGGGCATCACTGTTAGTTCCTAAGGAACTCAACATTTTATGAATAGTTACTAACACATAGCAACAGCCTCGCCTATACCAATTCTTCAGTGGACGTCGACAGCCGTCTGCAACGGCTGGCTAAAAAGAGCTATTTATGGGGGAAATCACTCGCCGAAATCACGTCCCAATTTTGAAGTGATTTTCGGATTTATTTCCGAAAATGAAGGCGTTGAATGGAATTAAACGCTGCATCATCGACATCAGCCTTTCCTCTGCTCATCGACGTTTACAAATTCTTTCGGAAATTTAGTGAAAAACTCGTAGACTGAATGCGATAACTCGAAAAAAAGGTGGACAAATGGGGATCCGAGTGAAATGAATTCCAAGGGATCCTCAAGATCCAGCGTCGCATTCCACTCGAGGAGCAAAATCGTTGGCCATACTCAGCCATTTGCAGACGAGAACCGATCTAGAAATTGTCAATCACTTGTGTGAATGACATTCAGGCGAAAGGAAATTGGAGATAGATAGGAGGTCAATCGGTTGGGTAGATTACAGCCATCAGAATTTCTCTCCACATGACCTCTATGTTCTATCAGATGCAGTTGCCAAATGGGCATATATACGCACAAACACGATGTTGTCATAATAAAAACTTGCAAAAAAATTTGTGCAAACATAAAAACAATGAATAAATTGTTTGTAACACTTCAGTCGTGTTGACGATTCCACTTACAATCTCATTCACATAGGAATAGACGTGAGAAAAGAACGTTGACAAAACCGGACACAACGTTGGAAATATCCATTTCAATGACGCTCGTTCAATAGAAGCACAAAATGCAAAATTCAGGTTTTGCAATGGAGATACTTCGCAAATTGCAATGCAATCTGATATTTCGGCACTCAACGGACTATGAGAAAAAAAGCCGAAAATTGGAAGAATAAAAAATTGAGGTGAATAAAAATGAAAAATGTTCTATAAATCATAATTATGAATAAATCGGACAGGATGATTGCAAAAATCAATCATTATGAAAAGAATTCCACAAGAAAAAATCGACGTATAAAGGAAATTTGCTGGTGAGGCATATTTATCCTTTGCGCTCTCCTCTCTTCATTTGAAATTTTTACGCGTAAATTTGAATTTGGAATGAACTCTTCAAGAATTTCCCTATGAAATACTTATTATTAGTGCAGCATTTGCCTATATTTTCTCAGCCGCTCAACAACGATTTTGCAAAGTTGCAGTTGCAATGCATTGTCTGTTTGCGCGATAGCTGCAAAGTTATGACTATTTAAGCTGAAGCCATAATTGACATCCCTTACACTAACATTCAAAAGTTATATCACACTATAACCGAAGATATCTCTCATAAGTGCTATTTACATGAATCTATCCAGGCCTACTTTATATCCATCATACAACCAATAGGTGGAAGAAAAATAATAATCTCTTGTCGCATTTAAACAGTTCCTTCGATCATAGAGGAGAATCCCTCGCCTCCACCCTCCCCCCTTTTCCATACTCTGCATTTTTTTTTTTTTNTTACAAATTCTTTCGGAAATTTAGTGAAAAACTCGTAGACTGAATGCGATAACTCGAAAAAAAGGTGGACAAATGGGGATCCGAGTGAAATGAATTCCAAGGGATCCTCAAGATCCAGCGTCGCATTCCACTCGAGGAGCAAAATCGTTGGCCATACTCAGCCATTTGCAGACGAGAACCGATCTAGAAATTGTCAATCACTTGTGTGAATGACATTCAGGCGAAAGGAAATTGGAGATAGATAGGAGGTCAATCGGTTGGGTAGATTACAGCCATCAGAATTTCTCTCCACATGACCTCTATGTTCTATCAGATGCAGTTGCCAAATGGGCATATATACGCACAAACACGATGTTGTCATAATAAAAACTTGCAAAAAAATTTGTGCAAACATAAAAACAATGAATAAATTGTTTGTAACACTTCAGTCGTGTTGACGATTCCACTTACAATCTCATTCACATAGGAATAGACGTGAGAAAAGAACGTTGACAAAACCGGACACAACGTTGGAAATATCCATTTCAATGACGCTCGTTCAATAGAAGCACAAAATGCAAAATTCAGGTTTTGCAATGGAGATACTTCGCAAATTGCAATGCAATCTGATATTTCGGCACTCAACGGACTATGAGAAAAAAAGCCGAAAATTGGAAGAATAAAAAATTGAGGTGAATAAAAATGAAAAATGTTCTATAAATCATAATTATGAATAAATCGGACAGGATGATTGCAAAAATCAATCATTATGAAAAGAATTCCACAAGAAAAAATCGACGTATAAAGGAAATTTGCTGGTGAGGCATATTTATCCTTTGCGCTCTCCTCTCTTCATTTGAAATTTTTACGCGTAAATTTGAATTTGGAATGAACTCTTCAAGAATTTCCCTATGAAATACTTATTATTAGTGCAGCATTTGCCTATATTTTCTCAGCCGCTCAACAACGATTTTGCAAAGTTGCAGTTGCAATGCATTGTCTGTTTGCGCGATAGCTGCAAAGTTATGACTATTTAAGCTGAAGCCATAATTGACATCCCTTACACTAACATTCAAAAGTTATATCACACTATAACCGAAGATATCTCTCATAAGTGCTATTTACATGAATCTATCCAGGCCTACTTTATATCCATCATACAACCAATAGGTGGAAGAAAAATAATAATCTCTTGTCGCATTTAAACAGTTCCTTCGATCATAGAGGAGAATCCCTCGCCTCCACCCTCCCCCCTTTTCCATACTCTGCATTTTTTTTTTTTTTTTGCTTAAATTTGTCNCACTCTGCATTTTTTTTTTTTTGCTTAAATTTGTCAGGTTTTATTTTTATACGTTACGACCAATCCTTTATTCTTTTCCATCTCGCTCGGAGTTTCCGCATTATAGAAACCATCTTGATGAGCTGAAATTATCGATGTCCTCTATTCTCCCTTCTCAATCAACTCGAAACAATGCAACAACTGAAGTATAGTTCTACTATGGGAACGAGCGTCGTTTCAATCAGCTAAATGCATAATTTATGACAGTAAACATTTCGGAGCGAAAATATTTCCACGAACAGTTAATTGCAGTTAACAACGATAGTGAAGAAAAGGAGTTAACGCAAAAGCATTCATTGCTATCATGGGACACCGAAATTCTCGCCAACCATAAAAAAACACTATTCGCACCAATTTCCATAAATTGGAAAGCACGCCACAAGAAGCACTATGACGTATGCCTCTCTTGTATCGCTAACGAAAGAAATAAATTTCTTAAATTACCAATAAACGATAAAATATTCCCATCAATATATTCACATTTCAAAAGATTTCGACTCTTCTCATAAATCTACAAAAATGATCTCAATACACTCTTTGGGATGGATATAATGCCACCATTATATCTCTGCCTATATGAATGTGTGTCTATTTAAATAGCACTGAAGTGAGAAAATTTGATGAGTAGATCGCACATTACGGATCGATTAACCATTAATCCCTTGCAAATTGATGCACCACTTTGAAAAAGTATAAAGTTGTTCTAAAAATTATTTCAGAAATTTCGGGTATTCTCACCTTATATCGATCTAATCACAAATCCAACGAAGAAACGTGCCACTAACGTTGACACTATAAAGATTCCCACTGACCAAAAACCATACAGAATTTTCGCGTTCAAATCATGCAAAATCACCAAAACGCGCAAAGACATGACATTGCCTTGAAGCATGGCTTTTGCAGGTCGCATCATTGAAGAAGACAAAAATGAATACATTATTGTGTGTCCTTCATTATTTGCTGGTAGTTCGTTATAATGGAGGATGTTGTGAGCACAACTGCAAAAGCTCAAGTAGTATCGGATTCTCTAGCACATTTCTTCAACTTTTTCAACAACGAAATGGTGTAAGACGGAAAGCAACCATTTGCAAAATTTATAGAGCTTTTAGCATATTTGGAACATCAACTGTAATTAACTAACTCCAAAATGTTAGCACCTAATCGAAAATATCGTCAAAGGGAAACAACATAAAATGCCCGTTAAATCCATCAAACTTGTGATTCTCGAATTGAAATCATTCGATGAATAGACAGACACTCATATAGGCACAGAGATATGACGCTGCTCTAATGCAATTTGTCGGTTTGTTTTTCTGAAGGCACATCAAAAACAATGAATATTTTCATAGCGCAAAGCGGCGAAGTGGAGACTGTCGTTCGTACAAATATAATCTCTTTGTTGATTTGAATCGCCAATTTAAGTTGCTAAATTATACGCTCATTCGTTTGTCCCCTATATAAGAGAGTCAATCGACATTCTCTAGATCTTTGTCGAATTTCTTCGTGCCTCTATATTCAACAAGCACAAATTACAGCACCATCTACAAGTGAAAGTGATCTCAAATTCGAAACTGAGATTTGAAATGAGTTGCGGCTGGCTTCTTCAATTATGCATTCTTGTAATGCTTTTATAATCAAGCATAAGTAAAATTCATCGAAATAACTTTCAATCAGGCGAGAATCCACAAATAAATTTAGACACTATTCCGAACAATACAACNNNCGAACAATACAACTAGCAATTAACGCGAAACACGCACAAACACATATGAGTAAATTATACGCCATATTTGCCTTAATTAGAGCTTCTGGATTTTCAATTTCCGCGCTCGTTGAGGAGTAATTCACTTCCATTGTGATTTTCTGTTCAACTATTGGGTAGTCATGCATTTTTTATGGATCTGATTTGTCCATTCTATTGCTCATTCAGATAGACATCAAAACCTTATTTATGTGAGGAATGTTTTGGGAGATTGAAGTGGAAATGACCTTAACGCGCATTTTGTCCGCAGCTTTTTTAGCGACTGTGACCATTCAACGTCATAAATCTGTATTTTTTCGTTGGCTGAGATGAAAGAAATATCGCTTCTGAGAAGTGTTGAAATAATAACGGAGAGAATGTTCATCGGCAATTTTATCTGAACATCCCAAATATTGTCTGCGCTCAGGCAAATTTCAAAAAAAAAAACATGCAAACCTTTGTCAGGACGTTATCATCACTCTTATCACCATGATAAGAGATTGTAAAGACCGCTTCTTAGAGATGAAATTCATTTCGTTGTAATTTATGAAAAAATGTTGGTGAAATTTCACACACATTAAACAGCCACAATCTATATTATGAATGAATCGACAGTGTTTTGAAAGCGCCTTGAAAGGTCGATGTTGAGGAAATGGGATGGATGGAGGTGGGAAAGGGGGGGGGGGGGGGGGGGGGGGGGGAAGACGAAGGGTAACAGAAAAGCTGGTTGTGTTCATGTAAATACCAGACAATCTCTTCATAATGTTTAAATACGCTGACGCGCAAATCTTTTCAATAAAATTCGACTCAAAGGAGCGACTGCTAGCTGAAAACCTCTTGATAAGTATTTTTTCCCTTTCTCAGAGTAAATCCCCCGAGGGAATTTCCCACTATGTTTCATTAAAAATGGGTGCGGTTGATTAAACTTGAAATAGCATACTGAAAAAATTTACCAAATATTTACTCAAATGTACTTTATGCCAATCTATTTCCGCGCATTATTCATTTAGCACTCATTTCGATTCGTTACTTTATTCATAAAAAAATTATGGCCGCTTTTTCTCCGAATTTTGCATCTCTTAATTTCACATCTGATCATCATGATATCCTCGTAAACCGTTCCCCAACTGCAGTCACTGCACGAAAATAACTTCGCACAATGTTGTTCATTACCAACCGCTCTCAATCCAAGGCATTTCCCTCCTCCTCCCTCCCCCTACCTCCCCCCCCCCTTTCGAAGCAACACTAACACAGAAACAATATCCTGAAAAAAACTGGTGTATATAGCCTCAAATAATAAACGTTTCCACCATAATATTTGCGTTCTCTACCTCTGACCTTCAATTTTCGTTGAACTTCTATAGAACTGTGATGCAACGAAATTAAAAACTAAGCATCAATGTCCTTTTGCACAAAGTTTTTTCACTGAGCAATGTGTGTGTTCGTTTGCATATAGGATGCTTAATTAGCGAAGAGATCCGTTGAGAGTGATATATGAAGCACATTCAAAGTGAATTCATTGCTGTGACGGATTCAGCGTTCATAGGGCTAAAGAAGTGCCGATGCGATCGTGCAAAGTAATTAAAATGTTTTTCAATATGAATGTGAAAATATATGAGCCACACTCGATATATCGACCATCACAACAATCAATAGGGGTTTTATCGAATCTTCTCTATCGGTGTGCAACGCACATATAAAACACCTCTCCCAGCTTACCTTTAGCCCTTATCACATTCTTCTCTGTTAAGATAATCCTTTCTTCAAATACAACATACTATAGGCCTTTGCTGGATTATTTATTAGTTCTCTTAGGGTTCACAACAACATAATACTGGATTATTTAAGAACGACATCTTTTCTGCCAATTTTTCTCTACCGCTAGTAAGTCGAATCCATGATATTTAGACTAGCCGGAAATAGCTCCACCTATCTTAGAATTGAGACTCTGGACTTCCGAAACGAGTGCCGTAGCTCCACATGCCACAATTGAGACTCCGGACTCCGACCCCGCAAAGGAAAGAAATCGGCTTACACTGACTTTCATCTAATGAAGAAGAGGAGTCAGCTTTGTGACTCCAACTCCTTGCAAAGACAACAGTCGGTTCGAGAATCAACCCCGGTGTCAGCGCAAGGTTATACTCGTCTGATTTTACTTCTGCGATCTCATCTTTGATATTAATAACTACTAGATGTTATTCACTAGACACTATCAAAAAATGTGCGTGTAGGAAAGCCCTTGTACACAGAATATCGTATTAAACCGAATAGAACCCCGGTGCTTTACTACATAGCCCTGCTCAGCATAGAGCCCTGATGGAAAGCCTAGGGCAAACGTATTTCTATTTAAAGATATTTCTACATTGTAATATTTTCAGGTTCTTTCCTTTCACGCATGAAACGTGGAAATGTTCTTGTTCAGTCACTACGGATAAAAGCTCTACTATCCCACCTAAAAACTCTGGAATTTTTTGGGAGAGGGAGGAAGCGGGATAAGAACCGAAGAGTTGGCTGACGGCAAAAGACAACCGGAAAAGAGGGATCGGATATGGAACGACCGCTGATACCCTTTTGGAGCGAAATGTATTACGCCATAAAATTTCCGCTGCAAGCGCCATTAGCCATCACTCCAAACTGCCAGACAACCGCATGCAATTCAAGCGTTTTCGTTCATGAGCTCTGGTAGCGTTATACGCCAGAGGTTTACGTGCGAAACCGTTGTATAACACACATTTTTATATAAAATCCAATTTTTAACGCATTACTGCAAGCGACAGCCGACTAAAAATTTCACCACCAAAAGGAATGCTAATATAAGAAAACAACAGGTGAGCGAGTCCAAGGATCGCAAACGAATCTCATGAAAACGTTATGAAAAAATCAGCAACCGACAGCACGATCTGAAGACTGATATTGTCCTCTAGGAGTATATCCTCGGATAGCTGACATCCATATCGGGACAAATAGTTATACCTCTGATCTATTGTGTCATTTTCGCGAAAAGGTGCCGACTGCCAAAATTCATGTTAGAATTCAACAGTTGCGATGATCAGAAGTCGGCAACAATGCTGCCGCATCCTCTTGAAACCTCCTTGTAAGCTCGAGGTCAATTTAACTTAAAGAGTAAATAAGATCTAGCCTCATTTCCAGCAGTTTTGAAACCGACGATAACGTGAGAGATTACAAGGAATTCCCATCAATATGAAAGAACAACACTGTAGAACTCGTAAGAAAATGAGAGCAATTTCAATTCATCAGTATAGTAACGTGAAAGCTGTACATATAAAATCATAAGGTACACCAACTCTAGGCAACAATACAGAGCGATGCATTGATTATCAACCGGATTGAAGCAAACTCGAGTTCACACAGTTTTGATTCATTGCGACGCGCAACATATGTCTTTCATGGGGCTGTGAGTCACCTACTTGTCTGCACTGCGGTTGCCGAGAACGGGAAAAAGAAGTCAAAGGGTCAGAAGGGCAAGAACACGTAATTTCGGCTCGGAAAAAGTCAACTTTTAGTGAAATCCTACTTGCGAAAAGCAACAGTGAACTCCTTAGCTTGAATTATTACTCGAGAAAGGAGTCCATTCCCGAAGTTGACTCTATAGTCCACTAAAAACTCAATAGTTAAGATTTACTTCTCACAGAACGCAAAGCTACACATAGCCTGAGAAGGCCATACATCTGTTATTCCTGCCTAGTCGGTTCTTCAGTTTCTCGTATCGACGCATCTTGCACTCGAATTCCGCTGTCCCTCTCTCTCTC
>JAARMF010000301.1:16426-26636 GCA_022844705.1 Toxascaris leonina
AAAGGGGATCTTGATTAGTATAAAATCCAACTACTTTCTTGCAACGCTTCTATTATATAATAGCTCAGTAGTCAACCGCTTTCAAACATGCATTGCAAGAGGAGTCAGATCTGAGAACGTTGCTTGCCAGTAGCATTTGTTGACTTTAAATTTCAAAGTTGAATGGAAATGAGATCCAAATACTGCATCATTCATTAGAGGCTGCTGACTTGGCGAAGCGGAAACGAAATTAATTTGCGCACGAAAAGTGTGCATCGACGCGAAGCCCGAGTGAATGGCAATCACACGAGACACGCAATTAGGCGTTCAAATCAGAATACTCTCGAAAAAAATATGCAATACCATGATGGTGGCAAATCAAAGCCTTTTTTATGGCTGAGTTTATTTCTCCTATTTCAAGCGAAGCACACATGAACGCCGCCAAAGTCCTCTCTCACCTACTGTCAGTTGCAACCACAAACAATATGCCAATGAGCACCCACAATTAAACGCCGGAAGTTAGCAAAGCAATGGCTGACCGTGTACAAAAACCACAACCCATCCATCAGGCGAGGCTCACAGCCACAGGTGAAGAGTAGAGAGAAAACTACATTCCCAACACCCCCCCCCCCCCCCCCCCCCCNAGGCATAAAGTAAATTTGAAGCATCGTTGGTTCATCACATAAAAGGAAAAATAGTCTCTAAAATTTCTGATCGGCTAAAGAACTATTTGATACAGCGCGCGTTGAACATTTCAAAATTATAACCATTTCCATAGCACAATGCTCCTCCTTAGATTTACCACTGCTAACTTCTACCACTCTTTTAAAACCTAAACCACTTCAAAAACAATAACCACCTGACTCACTAGATAATGATCATTAGTTTTGTCTCTCGACTACTGCATTACCTCAAACATCTATATACACCTAATTCATTACAACTCCAACCTTGCTGTCATATCGCTGAGCAATTGAGCGAATGCAATAGATAAATAGCAGATGAATGGCAAATGCGACGGGTTCAAGCAGTGTCGAGACTTGCACTAGAGCGAATGTACTCAGTGCTCGTTCGATCGCCTATATTATGCAAAATTTATGCGACTCTCTTGTTTCATTCTATTTAAAAATGCGCATTCTAACAAAACCACCATGTCGTCCTCTCGCTGCATCACAAACGAATAAATATTTTAGAATCGGGAAAAAAACACAGATGCACAGGAAGTGAATTTTCAAATTGCCCATGAGAAATCGAATCATATGCTTCTAGCATTCTTCTAGCAAGCACAATTCTCTCTCCCCGACATCTTTTATTATCATCGTCATTAATTCATTTTAAAATTCAAGTAATAGTATCAAACCGTTCCAAAATTACTGTCGAATGAGCGTCGAAATAATGATGGGTAATATTTTTGGAAATAATAAACATATAAATAAATCTCTCAGAGTCATCCCCATGAAGGAGCAAATTCAATGTCGACCTAAAAGAGGTAAACCAGAATTGAAAGACTCTATTAAGGAAACAATATTATTTGACTACCGTTAACTTCCCACAAAAAAACAATAAGTGCATTCTATGCAATAAATATCTAAGAAGTGCATTCTTCAATCTTGAAAACAATTCATTTTACCTCAGTGAATGATTAAAAAATGCCAATGACCACATTTCTTTCAATTATTTCGTTTTCTTATCGACTCTCTCCTTGTACTCATAGGTACAAATTTAGTGATTATAAGCGGAAATCATTCGTTTGAGGAAGAAAAAAGAAATCGATTAATGATCGCATTAATTGCAATCAATATAGGAAATGATAACTCATTTTTGAGAAACACTAATAATTGAGTGCAATAAAATTATCAACAAACATTTTTTGAAGTGATAAAAACTTTCGCATCGTTTCAAAGTTCAATCTCAAATTATTCATCATTCTTCCTACATTGAAGCAAATAACCCCTAAAATAGACCTTTTATGTCTAATTCAATGATATTGAGTATCACATATAAATATGATAGTCTAACTGAACTGCAATTAATTCAACTATAAACAATCGTTGTTTTCATAAAATCAAAAAAAAAAAAACGGTAAATATTATGATGAGAGGGAATAAGAGAGAGAGAGAGTGCCGAAAAGCAAATTCCGGTTATGAGACAACTGGTTCGAGATGAGATTCAACAAGATCATACTTTTTCTCTTTCCTCTCACCATCACTATTCGGCGAATGTTTCTTTCGCTCATTATCGATACAATAATGATAACGATGCCCCATTAGATAAATCTTTCTATTTATAGCTCCTATTCCCAACCAGACATCCACCACCGACCCATATCTGTTGCTTTCTTCACCTGTCTATCAAATGTTTTCAGCTCATCTATTGCAGTATAGCTCAACAGATATGCATGAAGCAATTAGACTCAAGCTGAGTTATGAACTGCTGGACGTTATGCATCGTTGCATAAATCGACAAAGCTTTCAAGGATTGATCTTCTCTAATTTGATGGAGTAGTTTTCACGAGACGAATCATGAGCCTGCCTAATATGCTACCTCATTTCCTTATCTATCTATTTATATAATCTCCGTTTCATAGGGCACTCGTTCAACTCGTTGTTCAGCTAGCCGTCAAAAAATGTTCCCTTGAAATGCTCTCAACTAAGCGCTCTCCCACTTCGCTATTCAGCCATGCAAACGCAGACGCAGCAATTATGTCTACTACAACAAAAATGTGAACGTCACACTTCCAGTCAATTTATTTACATAAATAACTTCAGCTTACATGGATAGCTTATTATAAGCGAGATCGTTTGAAGTTACAAAAGAAAATCAATCGAGCAATCCACTAAAGAATAATTGTGCCATGTCTATCTGTTGGTGAATTTGTGTGCATTCGTTGGCCAACAATATCCAGACGATCGACACTCATTTCATCGCGAAGTTAATCCACTTTCTATGCAGCATCAATTCTTACGGGGGAAGTTCATTAGCCCACCTCATTCGAATGTGCTCTTTTCATATGTCCAGGCAGCTGTCGTTTAAAAAAAAATTATCGTCATATTCAAGTTAAACCTTTGTTAGCTATTCCTATCATTTATGCTTGTGTATTGGATTCAAATTAAGGAACAAGAACGAACAATACGATGACTGTGGAAATATATGATAAATTATTATAATTCAATTCCAAATGCGAAGCATATGCTAGGAGCATTGCCTTATGAGTTTGACTGTCATCTATATTTCAGAAATGAAAAATGTTGAACCTTATCGTCGAATAGACTCGCCCCTCCCTCCCCTCCCCCCCTTACTGATCATCTAAACGGTAATTCTGGATGCAAACTAACGGCAAATCACACCACGATAAATGCAGTTATCACTCAAAGAAAAATGTGTTAGTGAATTACTTGAATTGATAAATCCCTTTTTCTTTTTCAAGAGATGCCATTCATATATTATTCAATTATCCCCATATATAGTGAGTATCTTTAGTAAAAATAAAGAAATATTCGCATCAACGCGCAACTCAAGAAATAAGTGCAAACGAACTTAAGCAATGACTTCTGGAGGAAATGATCCCATCAAAATTCACCACACTTGCGCAATGATGTTTACTTCATAGCGTTTCATGGTATAGCAATAACTTGAGAGGTTTTCTCAAAAAGAGCGAAAATTCATTCCACGATGATTTCACTTCTCATAAAATGCTTTAGAGAAAAAATATAAAAGGATGGTATGATGAGGGAAATCTATCGATCACGAGATTAAAAGAGGACAGAAAATGAATTCCTCTCTAATCTAGAGATGAGGTCTCTATTCCTCATCATGAATGTCGACTTGCACATTTGTGCACTTGCATAGGTGAGATTCAACTGTGCATTCAATTCAACTAGAAATTTTGGATATCACAGCGAATTCAAACGTTGAAGCACATTCCAATCATTGATGGAGTTGTCCGGGATATAGGGATGTTGCTTTACGTTTATAATAGACAATTCAATAGACAATTCATCATAGCATCATCGTATTCGAACATATCGCTGAACATATTGCAAGCGACCGCCTTATTTGAGCTTTATACATAGACAAGTGCTCTAACAAATTCCTCACCGAAAGGACTATTCTTGGTTCATATCCGAGAAGATTATAAACAAATTTTACCAACGAACAATTGCGTCCCACAAATTTGATAGAGTTATAAATGAATGCATAAAGCTTCACAGACAAGCAGTAAGTGGCACAATGCAAAAATTTCCAATAAAGCAAAATTGTCCGACCTGAAGTTCATCGAAAATTCGCAGACCGCCGCGAATCACCAAAAATGGAGATATGCCGATCGATGACGCTCCCAATGGACAAAACGATTGCCACTTTTCAATGTTCGTTTTGCACGCGCGTATTGAAGCAAATGCGTGCTTTAGTGAAACTGAACGTGATTTCTTTGTTTATTAAATGAAGCCGTGAATGAGGCGATAATTAAGAACGACACGAAGCGATCCTCAGTACTCATAGAATTCGATCAAGAGGCATCACATGTTTTCCGACAAAGTTGTGCCATTCGTTGCAAAGAAACTCTACCATGCATTCTAAACATCGGCAAAATTGAAAAGAAAAACTCAATTCAAACTTCAGTGCATTGACTTTAATATATTTCAGCCATCATATGCTCTTCGCAGCTTAATCTAATAGCCATTTTGCACAATCAACCAACCTTACACCTGTACAGCATACTAGCGTAGAACATTTCGTGGGTTGATATGATGGTTGAGAGTGATCACTGATATGATCGAATTACTTCTGACGTAAGGAATATAATCGATGGTGCAGGCTTCTACAAACGCATAAAAACTGATTATTCCACCTTCTAGATGTTTTATAAACGATTATTGAAGAAAAATATCCATAATAATTACATCTGTGACTTTTGAGAAAAATGATCTGCAATCGCGTTTTTTTTTTTTTTTGTTTCGTTGAAGAAATATTTTAGTGAGTGATAAAAGGTATTCAACCGCACAAAGCTAGCGGTCAGCCTTCAACCGACTGCGAGCAAAAATCAATGTGTTTGGTTTGGACAGCAATCAATGTTTATTTATAATTACATAATATATGGGCAATAGACAGTACGCGACAAGCAATAGAGATGCAATTAGTGCCATTATCTCAAGAGATGCAACAATTTCAATCAGTTCTGAAACCTTTACCATGCGATGGTTTATACCGACTTAAGAATGCTAAACGTATCCTCACCAATATGCTAAAAACAGGACATGCTACTAATCTAGCACCACTGTCTTACCTATGTTTCTGAGTCAATGAACAAGTGATCAAGAACAAGTCGAACATTTCGTGATATTACCTAAAGAAGCATATTTTGCAAGAAGCAACGAAATGTGCCCACATAGACTAACACAATATGTGCTTTCGCAATCTCCTTACCAGACCGACCGGTTTCAGAAATTAGTAACAGCTAATTAAAATGTGCGACATTCCAACGATATTTTACCTGTCGCCAGTTCACATATATAAAGTCTTCAGAGAAGATGCTCGCTTCTTTCAGTGACTCGATTATCAAAAAAAGTAAAATGAAATAGGTGGGCAAATTTTTTTCCACACAAACGTGTCACACCTTTAACACTTTTACGGGCTGATCAATCAACCGAAAATTTCACGCCGAATGCTATCATCGATTAGAATAATACTCGAAAAAATGTCTCAAATTTGGTTTCAGTAATATCGGAGATGATTACCGAAAAACAAACATATATATATATATATATATATATATATATATATATATATATCATGCTAGAAGCAGACGTAACATCATCATAATGCATCACGCATATGTAAATTTACACAAGCGCATAAGAATATAGAGATGAACGAACGAATCATAACAACAATTTGCCTCGAACGCATCGTTCCAAACAATCTTTTCTGATTCATTAAACATTAAACAATTCTATCTGAAGTGATTCATTAAAACTGAATTTAAAAAACTCACAAAATTTCTTCAAATATGCACAAAGTATCGGTAAGAGAAGATATAAAAGTCTGACAAAAACGCATCAATAACAAACATATAAAAATTGAAAGAACAGCTAAAGTGCGACAAAGAAACAACTAAACACGACATTAATGACTTTCAAAATCACTCAGAATATATTCAATAGATGGAGAGATTATAATAAACTGAGATGAAATCATTGATGATTACATCAAAATGCGAAATTTCATAAAGAGTACAACTACAACTATGAAAATGACTACAAAATGACAAGCATTAAAACTCAACGTACAACTTCATATAGTCTATATACAGATTATATACAATTAAATGAAAGAAAAAACGGAAGCAATTAAAAGGATTCGAAGTTACGAGTTCCCATTAAAGGCTCTTTCCGCTGATCTAGTTCAGTATGAATCGTTAGCAATATTATCTCCAAGCGTTCTTTGCTACGCCATTACTTTTCAGCCCTTTCAACATGCCCGTCAGAGTTCATTTGCCTTATATTCATTATCTATTCCTCTGAGACTGTAAGATCGGAAGAACTCAGAAAAAAACTCCCAAATCAATTCCAAAAAAAGGCTGCAATTAGCTTCAACGAGAGCAATTAGAGCCGTGTTATGATATGCTGAAATGTGAGGAACTCAAAAAACATTCGCAACGAATATATCGCAGCTGACAGATAAATACACATTGTGCCAACTGCTTTAATAAGAGATACAAGCAATAAGCGTTCAGATGACAACGACATGTAAATGCATCGACTACTTGTCATATTCAGCGGAACAAAACAATTATAAGGACGACCTCGAAGTAATGAGGAAAGAAACAGACGATGGATAAGGAACTAGAGCTTACAAAACATCCAGCAAAGGAACGAACAAATACATAGCCCTGAACGATGCTGCTGCTCACGAAAATAGCCGAACTGGAAATTTGCGAGTTTGAAAGGGCCGTCAGATGAGATTACTGATCCCAGAGCTTTGGGGAAAGAAGACACCGAGCTCAGAGCTTCCGAGCTGACATTGCTGCATAGCAGCGCCGTTTTTAGATTGAAGTTGTGGTTAAGACTCGGACCCACAAATCGCGAAGTCTCGAAGCTTAGGCCAAGTTTTCTCTGCTCAAAAAGGGGAACCTCTAGGCAAATACACTTCGACTCTCTATTACAAATCAGCGAATTTTCATTCAAGACGAACACAAGCGGCCAAATGCCCTCCTAATGCAAAATACTCGCGCATTTGGTTTCCTAAATAAGAGCAAACCTGATCGAATCAATACAATATCCATTAAGTCATCCCGATATAATCGCTGCCAGCAACAGTCTCGTAAGATTAAAGCAATTGCTATTGATGCCGAAGTGCTTAAAGACATTAGCATCTCGTATAGCAGCCAATAGTTATAAAGAAAAGAAATTTATAAAGAAATACTCCGTAATCAATGACACAATCACTAGCGTACATTTGTGAATTACGCTAATTGCACAGTAGCAGCCTTTACCGACAATCTAAAAAAGTTTGAGTGTGCGAAATTCGATTAATCGATGCAAACAACTTCCTGGCGTCTGATTGCATAGAGGATAATTCGCAATGGAAGTGAGCTAGACAATCGCCCTCTGATGTGGATTAAATACACCAAAAATGCTGTCACATCTTTTGCAATATATGAGTTGACACTAATACATTCACAAAGAAATACATATTCGCGAAAAGTGTCAAGCCTTAAGCATTATTTGCTAGTTTTGCAAATGAATTTTTAGGTGAACTCCTTAAAATAATTAAAACTAAAAATTATGCTGAAGATTCGTTAAAGCGCAGAGAAGGCAGAATTGCGAGATAGGAAACATCATAGTTGTGCTCGGATTGTTCACACAAAATTTTAGCCAAGCAAAATGGAATACTCTTTGACAAGTAAAAGCTATGAGCATATACGGATAGCGTAGCTAAAAATGCTGAAGGTCAATGTGCTCAAAAGAGGTAAACTTCGCAACTCTTCAAATCTTTCACATGAACAATGTTCTGATGGCAGCACAAATCGGTGCTTGTATATAAGCGATCATTAGTTATGCATAGATAACAGCACTTAAACAGCTGCTTTTATGTAGACATCTCTTGAACGCTAACTGGCGTTCGAGACCCTCGACGCTAACTGGGAGCATTTAACAGTTGCCGAGAAATCTCTTTGAAAATATATTAGCATTAGGTACTTGCTAAGTAATTAACTCAAATTTATATCAAACAGCATCGCATCTCTTATCACATTGTGGATTTCTGCCTACCAGGATTCATACGACAACCCCGGCTGGTATGCACATGGTTAACGGCTTACGTTAAAAGCAATTTGTTAACAATGCTCAGGATCAGGTGTTCGTCACCGTTGCATGCGCAATGAAAAAACTCTCCGTTGATGGAGGCGAAGCCGCAACCTCCTACTTGCCCAGCGAATGCTCTATGGATTCATTCGTCAGGCGGCTGATCGCAGTCTCGCCTCCGCCCACCAATAGTCTCTCTCCAGGTGCCATCACAAATGGCGATTAGCTGTGACTTGACGAACTAAGGAAAGCAAAGTGCGCCAAAAAATGAAATGACATCACGTCGCTAGACGAACACCTATTCACGCCGGCATAAGCCCAATCGCTCATCCAGGGCATATCTTTGAGAAAGGATGAAATGTAATAATAGCAAAACAAAAGGACCGAATAAAGTCTGAAAAATTACAAGAGTGCACAATGATGTACCCGTCTGGATGAATCCTTGAAAACGATACGACGTCGAATTATTGCGGTGACGCAAAAGCACGCATTAAGGATTACGATTGAGATAGAAGGCGCATTCAATCGATGGTTCATAGACTATAGGCATCACCCATTTTTCGAGCCATCACCAATGCTGTTTAATCTGCAATATGGCAAATAGCAATAACAAGCAAAACCGATTTTTCCACTCCAAGAAACCATACACTCAGTATTTTATGCCGAGTCTCGGAACATCCAAAGTAGCTAACGCCACCCTTGCTGCAATGATGGTGAAGTGCTATAATCGACATAGACAGTCAGACACCTTCGCACCTGGCTAAAAGCGCATTACATCAGCCTTTCCAGCATTCAAAGTGCCATATTCGCAGCACAAAATATTCAACTTCAAAACTGCTCGAAATGGCCTTTTCGGCATTTCGAACGTTGCATAATGATCCTATAAAATGCCGCGATGGGCAATAAGTGCAGTGAAACATATGTGAGAGATAATGACTGCAAGGAAAGGTTATGCGCGACTTAAATAATGAAACTTGGTGTGTAAGGATTGAAGCAATAAGCTTTGAGTCGGGAATGGCAAAATATTTTAGAATGCAACAAAGAACAAGAAAAAGTGGCACAATGAGAGGGTTCTAAGCTCTGAAAAAACGAGCGGAAGAAAGGCGCCGTCAGACGTATATGAATCGCATGACGCCGCTTTTCAACAGCACAGTTGCCCAAGATAACGCCAGATAGACAGCGAGCAGTGAATGAAACTACGTTGAATAGCGTTGTTGTTTGAGAGGACTAGATTTATGTTTCACACGGCAATCAAATTAACTACTATTTAATTGAGGTAGTCGACAGAGTTTTGAAAGCATAAATGCAATTCTGCGTCATTCAATAACTTGAGGTGCAGTAAAAGATGCAAAAAAAAACTCTCGACGAATGAAGCTGCGTCGAGATTTTACTGCGCTCCTTTGTTATCAGTTAGGTCTTTGTGATGAAATTATATGAGTTGCGGTTTTGCCGGTGTTATAGTTTTTTACATTTCCGTTTGTTATGCTCTGTTCATGTGTAGATATGTAAAAATTCATGACGTAAGAGCGAATAAATTTTTAAAAAAAAGCTTTAATTAACCAAGTCTAATAATAGCCAAGCGATTGTGTGACACAAGAAACGAGTGAACAAGCAAAGAGAAGAACAATTCAACTCGTTAAGCTAGCAATCAAACTAGATAGACGAACGTAGAAAAAAACATCGAGCAAGAAGCGAACAATACGACGGCTCAAGCGTAAAATTGGGCTACGACATCAGTCTGATTTCTTATGGGTAACGTTGTCTGCTGTTTTGAGAAAAGAATGACCCATCATTTAGTATATACGGCTTCAAGAACATGAACATCAGATGTGCCGAACTTTCATCAATACAGCAGAATTTGTAGCACTTAAAAAACAAAGTTTCAATCCAAATTGACACCTCTCTATCCAGTCCCCCTCCCCCCCCCC
>JAARMF010000301.1:46695-80481 GCA_022844705.1 Toxascaris leonina
CTATATATAAAATCTTTAAAAACCAGTTCCATCGGTCGTTACACTTCAAGCTTATGAAGAGATAATGAGTACTGAACGCTTCAGCGGTCTTCAGCTTTCAAAGGATAAGTGAGAAAATGCGGAACACCTCTCAATCATCGTTCGTTTTTATGCAATCTTTGGTGAAAGGCATCTCACTATAGCGAATTACAAGTTGATGGATACCACGTATTCACTATTGACACTATGCATACCGATTCGTTCTTCACAGATATCCCGGCTTGCAACGTACCCACTCAAGAATGCACTGCTAACGAGCATATTATCTTATCGCGAGTAGAACTGTGAAAATTTGCACCGTAATGTAATAAAGCAACCCTATATAAGATTGGACTCACTGACATCACCTCACATATCGAAGTTTCAGCGAAAACATTTCGATCAAACTTTGTAGAAGAATCATTTGTTACAGAATGCTGTCATTTGCAGTTATCGTCGATAAAGATTCGCTCATCGTACAACCCTCATCACTGACTAACTAAACTTTGTGCAGAGAATATTTTTTGCAGCTAATTTAATGCATTAATAAATATATGAAGTACCATCAACACAAGCTTCTAAGCATTTTGGTCGTAGCTATCAAGTGTTTCAGGAGAGCAACACTGATACTCTGATGTCCAGACGTTATCTAACGACTTGAAATATCGAGAGCTACTATATCTACACCAATGAAAACAATATTTGCACCGATCAGATAAAATAAGAAATAATCAAATAAAAAGAGCAAAATCGGATGAAGCAGCAGATCAGATAGCAATAAAAAAATAAGTATGATTGGACAGACGGAAGGATATTAATCGGAGGAACTAATCAGATGCAGAAGCAATGAAAAACAAACAGATCAAAAAATATTTTTCACACTCGAAAAAAACAGCGAACAACCAATGACATCACATTCAACGGCAATTCTGTCGTCTGTCCATATAAAGCGCATATGATAAACTATTTCTCTCGGCCAAATCTTCGCTCTATTTCCTGATCTGATATATGCCAATTTTATGCCAGTTTTTCAAAAGTTCATCTTAAAGCCAAAATTACAACCATCCCCTATCCTCTCCCTCCACTTAGGTCACACAGCCTTGTTCAAAAAAGGCGATAGCTAGAGGACATGCTTACATACGTTCAAAATAACCGCATTCTTTACTTCAATGAAACATCTCTTATAAGCGTTTTGCAAGGATACTCTGCTGACCGTCTGTAGTCAAGGATTCACATACGACGCTATCCGACTACGCCAACTCCTTCCAATATGTATATTCAGCTTTTTGTCAGCACTACCACATTCGCGATACTTGAATGCTTTCATTTTGAATATCGTCAATTTATTGTATGTCTCCACATACTATTGTATGTTTCTTTATGGTTAAATGAAGCAATTTGAATGAATGAAATGAATGAATATGATTGAAGCACTATCTAGCTTCTAGCTATATAAGGGAATTCCGAATGCATAGCCGGGCAAAGCAGATACTGAGAAAACGCTATCAACATCGCAAATTATCGCTTCAAGAAACAACAGCACTCTTCATCAAATTCACCAATTTATATGTGAAGATGAGCATTGCACATGCTGATATCCTATCTAAGCATGCCAGGAAATGCACATAATGCGATGCATTAACCACGCTCTTATCCATAATTGTAAAAGAAAGAGATCAATGTTGAATATCAACAAATTAAATAAAAGCGGTATGGATCGGAAGATAACGCAATATTTGAAGAAAAATCAAAGCGATATCGATGAATCGATAGGCAGATGAGATAAGAAATCGGGTGAGATTCTCTAAATTAATAAAGAAAAATCTTCGTGAAAAATTCTCCAAGCAATTTCCGAGAAATTGATTCATTTACGATCCTATCTATTCTATCAACGAATGGAGCAAAGAAAAATCGAGCGTAAAAATTTCTACAAGGAATCTGAATTGGAGTAGTGTTTGATATATTGCTAAGCGCACAATAATCCAAATTGCGCAATTGGCAAAGTGAATAGTGAGAAATAGCCGAAGAATTGCATGACATTTAATTGATGTCTGCATTCGGGTTTGCAAAAAAAAAATTGCACCACACCGAATTACACAATAAACTCTTTTTGTATTTCATTCATTGAACAAAAATGTTGCAATATTATTCATGAGAATATTAGAGAGTTCAGCAATCAATACCAATAAGTTTCATTGCCGAAAATTTTCCGTCTTAAAATATGAAATTGCAAATGCATGCGCATTGGTATGACGTCATAATACGTCATCAAAGAGTTGCAGAAAGCACATAAATAATCACAACATAAAAACTCTAAGATTTGAGAATAGAATGAGTAGCGTTAAAAGATTAAAAATAAAGAATCGTTTAATACAAAAATATATGGCCATTATAAAATTTAAATCGATGACTCCATTTTGGTGACAGGACATCTCCTAACGACAAATGGATATGGAATGAAGCTGCACGATCATCGAGAGGATTTTGGTGAGAGGAGTATCGTCCAATTTTCGCAGCTGAATGCAAAATGCGACATTTATTTATACAATAATGTTCAATTTACATCTCACAAAAAGTCATGCAAAGATGTGAACGGCATTCGCATATCGACCCAAACCAACACAAAGCGGTTATCGCTGAAAAGCTTGTCAACTACGTGATCGATGTGCACATAAAAATGCAATCCGATGCGCCATTTTCCTATCACAGAAATTATGACCCAATTGTAAAATAAGCGAAAAAGATGACAAAAATCTATTTTCTCATAAAACGATGAAATATACATCAATAGTAAAAATTTGAAAATATTTGAAATATTTAGCTGGGAAAATAATAATTAAACAATTCAAGATTGTAAAAGACACCAATCAAAATAAGAAAAAAAAAACCCCTAAGTAATAGCAATTTGGCTGAGGCAACAGTTCAGCAAATTCAATCCAGAAAATTCAACAAGTCTTCTCTTGTCTTTTTGCGTACCCACAAAAAAAATGAGTGAAACAAATTTGTGCCTGCAACTACCACGTTGCTCAACGTTGCTCACGTGACAAACACCACCGACAATCATTCACGCCTTCTCTTTTATTCTTTTAAAATCAACTCATCGGAGTTGAACCCTCAAACCATAGCACTAAGGTCGTGGATTTCGTAGTCAATTCGTAACGCGCCACATAGGTGAACCAATCAGCATAGATTCAATTTCTTCCAAAGTAAAAATAACTTCATCTATCGTTTCAATTGCAAAACTGAACAAGTTCAAAGTGATTCTCTCATAATAAAACGCAGAAAATAGCAATGGAACGTAGAAATAATATGACGATAGATATATAGCAATATGGAACCAGCATTAAAAAAATTCAGAAATTCAGAACAAAAAAGTCAAAAATCATATACTTATGGAAGTCGCACACGATTGCATGATGCCTCTTGAAAAAGATCACTCGAAAAGCATCCTACGAGCGAACAGTGCTAATGCGAGCACGCTAATATCAAACAGCGTTACAAGTTGAACCTCCCAATTTGCTCAAGTGCTCTCAAGATAACGAAGAAAGGGACATACAATCAAGTCGCGCTTCTTGACGCCGATGGAGATGCGGTTTCCTGTCGTGGAGGTGCTTCTTCATCATCCGAATTACTAACATCACCAAACATTAGATTCTCGGCCATAGGTGCTGGCTCTTTCACGCGAGTCTCTTCAGGTGTCACCACCTTAAAATAAACAACGCCTAATTGCAACAGCTTTACTTTACAACTTCCAAAGGACTGATCACAATCACAATCACTTTGAGCATCAGAGGAAGGGGAGGGAGGAATAGGCAAGGCATGGAGTTATAACCGACGCGATCCGACTGGAAAGTTTCTAAACCCTGTTTCACTTTTTTTTCCAAAAACTTTTCTTTTCCCTCATTTGAAGAGTCGTCGCATATCACTTCCGCTTAACAATTTCGAATCCGACTTCTTTCTTTATTGCATGTTCTCTTCTCCCCCTTTCCATTACACTATGATGTCTGGTGAGCCAGTAGCCTCTTTTCCCCTCTAATTGGGACTTCTATGCGCATCGGTGTCCCAATCGTAGTTTACGCACGGAATTTCCCGCAATTGACAACAACTACTTTAGTTTGTTAACTAAATAGTAAAGCTTTCTTCCCAATCACATTTCAAAGAAGGGAATCCTGAAATGGGTCATTTAAACGATTCGACTAACCATTTAAATGATTGTGGCAAAAATTCGATAACAAAATATAAGAAATAATTTAGTGAAGTATAAAAAGCACTCTTAACAACCTTCAAATATATCCTATTCACTAATTCCAACGAAACATTTATCTTTACGCGAAAAAAAAGATAAAACGTTGCTTTAACACATATAAATGACAACATCATAGCAGTAATATAAAGAAACAAGCAACACAAAAAATCAGCTGCAGATAACTCATCACTTGCCCTCTCCTCGGCATCGGCCCCCATCTCAAACAAAACAAACACCGATAAATTATTGTTAATGCAAAACATCCCCCAACAGTGACAATCGCTTTAATTAGCTAACCAAAACTCATCAAAAATGACGTATGGTAGTGGATGTGGGACTGCGATTGAGCATTCATTCAAACATGCAAAGACGCATATAAATACAATAAAAAAAACTCTATATCGGCAATGAGATATGAGAGGGTTGGACGAGTGATCGACCGATAGGAGTTCCAACTATGTAATCAACGATGTGTTGGTGTTCATTTGTCAATCTCGATAAGGAGTTTACTCAACCTATGCATAAATTAATCTGTCCAAAAAGCGATGGTTCACTGCTTCAGCAAAAAAGGTGAGCCAACCAGTTGTTCAATAATGACGATAATCGGACAAAGTCAACAACGCTGCTGCACCGAAAGATGCAGTCAAACCTAGAATGACATCCATCGTATGCAACTGTAAATCCTCTCAAGTACGTGCCTCGGTAAGAACATTCCACGTCATCTTTTCATGTACCATTTGCATCAACTGCATGTCGTGTCTACATAAAGGATCTCTTCCTAGCTAACGGCTTTTCTGTCGTAGTTCATCCCTTTCTCCACTCTCATCCATCTTCGCGCACTTCGACTAAGGCATTCGCACACAATTCTGTGCATAACATCACTTCCTTTTACATAAAAAATGACGTTGGAGAAAGAGCAATTGCAAAGTAAATGTGACTTGTGATATGCACAAGTGACGAATTAACATAATGTCAACAAACCAACATAAAGCCATTCACTCACCTCCCAACGAACCGAATTCGCTTCAAGATCAGACCGCAACAGCCGTTTTAGCTCACGTTCCACTTCGGGAGCATCCATATATTTCTTCTTTTTCGTTTTACGGAATCGCCTCTTTCTTACGTTCTTCATAGGTGGTGTCACTGAAGAACAACACTCAAGAATAAGCACTACTCAAGTATATTGCTACAATTGCCAATAACAGCCACGAAGTGACCACCACCTCCTCTCCCCTCCCCATCTCTCGCTCTTTTATACGTCAAGACACTATATGAAGTATTGCAAATATCATGGCTACTGCAAACGCAAAAATGAGCGCATAAGGAAGAGTATCCTCTAAAGCATTTCTACCTAAATTTTTCGTCGCTTAAGTGGATGTCTTTCTCGACAAAATTCCACGAAGCCTGTGGCACTCAACAATTGAAGTTTTCGGAAAGAGACGTATATCAAATTCTTATTAAGACCACACATTAATCCATCATGAAAAAAAATCTAGGAATAGAACACAATGCACCCTGCGCTTAGTACGAACTCTAATATATTTGGCTCTGCACCCCTTCCCTATAAGAAATACCATGCTGAAACTTACGTTTCATTACCTCAACCACAGGAAAGTGTACGACAATATCACTGAGGTTCTTGTGATGAACGGTGAATGAATGATTTATTCCACTCAGAGGTATATTAATATATCTTTTTAAGCAAACACCAAAATCTCCTGAACATCCTTATTATTATTATTAGCACACACTATCGGCAAAAGTCCCTCTATGAGGACATTTCCCTCAAATTCATTCCTGAGAAAAGAATTTATTGTAAAGCAATCTCTATTTACATATATGCGGAAAGAAGCGATTTCGGAATATTTCTTAGAATACAATGCAAGATAAAACTTGAAATCTCTCAATTTGAATTCGCCGACAATCTGAATTAACTGGGCAGACAGCTCGCTTAACGAATGTCGCAAGTGCCCTTATTCTCTGATTTGACATCTTGAGTAAATCAAATATCTTTGAAAAATGCGAGAAAAGAAATAAATAATAGAAACTCATACATCCATGCGGCCACTGAAAGATCTTGTCTCTCTTCGCCTTAGGCATATCGTTGGTCGATTGAGGGTCCAGGATGGGTTGCATATCATGAGAGCACACCATTATTTGTGATGCATCTGCCACTTTATAGACATTCTTTTTGTCAATTGTCTTCATCACCTGCAGTTTATAACGGAAAATTAACAGAAATAGTAATAAGTCAATGTTGGTGACGATTTGTCAATTACAGCAACAGACAACGGGACAGCGTTTGATTAATTATACGAGTAAGTTCAGCTCGCTCGCAAATATTTCGGGAAACATTTGCCTTGCAGACTCTTATGGAATAGACAAGATTGGACACAACAACTTCATAACTGCTCGCTTTGAATGTTATTGCTTACAACTGATACGGTAAAATATAAGGAAAAGAATGCACTACGAAGGACAACAAGTGCAAAGTGCAAACAAAAGATAGGCGTTAACGATTGGCAAGAGATGCCATAGCAATGAGAAAATGAAAGATTGGAAGTGGAGAGAGGAGAAGCGGGAGTAAATGAACGCAAAAGGTAGCAATTGTGCCAACGTGCAATCTGCGAGCACAACCAGATTCCTTGCACTTTTCCTTGAGCTACTAGATGGGCGTCGCCCGCCCAATTATTCGCTCTGGAACTGCTGGGGAATAAGACTGCAAGCAAAAAGAGTGATGTCTAGGAGGAAATGAGGAAGGAGGCGAAAAAAAAATAAAATAACTAAACCTACTCCCGAGAATAAGGCAGAATACGATTTTTGGAAAGTGATTTTCGTCTACAGCTTGAGGAAGAACACTTCAGAAAACCTTTGTTTCAACCATCTGCCTATAAACTACTAGACACACGACATCCGCAACACAACTAGACAACAACAGATAATCACTTCGTCGAGACCTCCAATCACCTTATTGGAAAGAGCGAGATGGGACCTCCAATCACTTCAGATGGTTATGTTTCTCAAAAGGCATGGGATTGGAAAAGCGAGAAATCCGTTCATCAGTGCGTCTAAACAAAAGCCTTCGGATAATTACACCTTCATGTGATGAATTCAAAGACACAACATTGAGGTTGCTTTAAAGAGTCGCCTAAGTCATTAACCTTTGACCTCGAAACGAAAAATAAACGAACCTCCGAAACACAAGGAAGATCGTACAACTTTGCCGACATGATACGTTGACCAAATCGAACGTTCGCAGTACGCATATCCGGATGAAAGCTTATTGCTAGTTCTTCGCGACCACCTTCTTCGACCATTTTTCCTGCAATATTCACATCGTTAGTGGCAGCAAATCCTCCGCTACCATTTGCATCCTTTACCAAGTGATCAACAATCAGCGACTACAATGATCACTGAATAGGGACCACCCTCCTTACCCTCCCCTTTCCCCTACCCCCCACCCTCTCATTTAATAAGCACCTCGAATTATGCAAGAAAGCATAAAGTCAAGTTCCTGTACGACAGAAGTCAGAATATGCCGCAATGACTTGAACACAGACGTAGCAATAAGTTTCATTGTCATTTACTGAGTTGATTACTCGGAAACGCTTGACGACTGCCATAACACAAAGCTATAAAGAGTTGCTATTTCTGGAGCATTTTGGCATTTGGGTAAAGTAAAAGAAAGAGATATGAAGGCGGATGGAAGGAGGATGATAGTGAATCTATTCGTTTCGTATGTAGTTTTTTCCCTTTTTAGAGAGAGGGAAAAAGAGAGAGAGGGGGAGAGTGAAAGAGAAAAACATTTTGCAACGAATCACCGCTTTTATCAAGAATGAAAACAACGGAATGAAGTCGATGTTGATAGAAATTGCAATGATTGTCGCAAATAAAAATCTTAATAGAGCAATTCAGAGGGGATATTTCGAAGATAATCGGCTATAAAGAGGACTGAAAGAATTAGCTGAGTGTGCATTCACCCAAAGACTTAGATGTGCTATTGTTGATTAAGATGCCCACTACAAGAATGAATTTAGTACTATCGATGCGATGCACAGATCACCTCACTTATTTTGTGTTTTGCAAATAACAACTCCACTAATACAGTTGAATAATATTCTCAATATTTAAATAAAGTCATTGAATGAGAGATCAAAATCGTCTTTTTGTTGGTTATTTGCTGCAACTGCCATGAAGAAGAATTTTAGAGTCCGAAAAATTTCTGATGAAAGAACTATGAAAAATTTTTCTTACGTTTTCAGCAAAATATTTAATTTATCTCGAAAGGATTGAATTTCTTTTCACTCACACCATGGCCATTCCCTTTGGATACGGCAACAATTACCCTCATGCCTTACTACTTCAAATTATCCATCAATTGAGTGAAATTATTAATAATAAAATATGAATGAAATCATACGAATTTTATCGGCGACATCCTCAGGAAAGCGCATAATGATATGATTCTCCCAATCTTGCACCTCTTCGGCCACATCGACAACACGTTGTGGTACACGTTTTGCTAATATTTTCGATGATCCTGCTGACATCGTTGAACCGATTCAACTTTATTCCCGTCAACTATAAAACATCACAGTGAAATTCGAGTCTTGAAAATCAGATAATCTGATGTTTCAGTCAAACAGCGAATAAATAAAATCAGAAAACAAAGAAAAAATGACCAAAGTTTATACACATGCTACCAACTCCCTGTACTATATCACATTGGAGAGTGCATTTAACATTAGCAACTATCCGGGAAATAAGCACATTGTGTTTGATTCGAACCTCCTCTCATATAGATCTTACACCCTTTATAATGGCGATATATATCAATGATATAGGTGTATATCAGTGATCACCTCTTGGTCTTTTTGTTTTTTCTAATAGTATCCTTCATTTAATATTCTTAGTCTTAATTTGATGTTCTCAAATAAGAAAGATGCTATTTCTAAACAGGAATATGAGAGCATGAACTACTTAGAAATGAACACTTAAGCACCTTTCCCATCTTTTCCAACTTTTATTCCCCATTTTTCCGCTTATCTCTTACCTTTCTCCTGAGTTCATTCATCTATTCGCAATTTTTCAATGCGTTTCGATTCTACTTTGCAAACAACGTCACATAATAACAACAAAGTTTTCAAGTCATATCTAAGCGTATCGTTATTTTATAGCTGATTACAACTTATAAAACACGTGTGCAATAATTGCATTTTGGTTTATGCAACACACGATATAATTTGCACCATTGAATAATCTTCGATAGCCATTTGTAAGTTTCAGTCAATGAGGTATAAATAACACAAATATGCACATCGTATGCTTCTTTATTTGCTTTATATAAGAACAATATCTGCTTGACATGATCGCGTGAAAAAAAGGCAAATTATTCCAGGGGCAATTCGAGAAGAGAGACTGCAACTCGATGTAATAGCCATCGGCGATTTCCTTTATGTAGAAACGCCTAGCATAGCATAGAAACTGCACTACTCGCTTAGCGACCATGTAAATATTTGTCAGGGTTACCTCACCCATTACCCGTAACACATTGAAGTAGAGAGAGGCTAGTGATTAGTACAATGGTTGTAGTAATCGGGGGACTGATAAAATCTCTGATAAGCACTTTCAAGAAGTAATAAAATACTTCGAGCCGCCGCAGTTATCTTTTATCGAATCGAATCGAGATAGGGTATTGTTTTAATTTTTTCGCAATAACTATCGGCAGATCTCATCCAGCAGACAACACGAGAAAAGAGGTGATATGAGTGGAACCGGTTAGATTGTTCGCTCAATGCTTAGTGCGGTAAAACTTTTTCGAATCTACCGGAAAAAGATTTTCGTTGTATGACGTCATACGAGCATTGTAACTCTACAGCTGTATATATACGGATATAAGATGAGTACTTTTGTTCGTGGATGGCGGGGGGACGTTTCTGGTAGTATAATTATTAATTGATGACGAATGGAACTCAAGTTGATTTGTTTAAAATACTGCAAGAGGATTATCTTCGGTACTGCCACTCTTTCTCCTTATTTCTCCTCGAAAATTCACCTTCTGCTTTCATTAAATTTCCCATCCAGACCCTTTTGTTGACAAGTCACTCTTTTTGGGGTTCACTTGTGAAATTTAGCTGAAAATGGTACTTTTAAAATAGGTTTTACATTGTTTAGGGTGGTGGTGCTCTGGATATTAAATAAATATGCTAGAAGTAACGATACATCACCATTCTAAAATAAACATTGTAAAGGTAAAACACAATCCCCGAGGGAAGATATTTTTCCATTTTTAGGTATTTTTAATAATTGTGAGGGGTTGTATTTATGCAACAAACTGAGGTAGCGGAGGTGAATGCAGTATTGCTTGGAATGACCGTATTGTTGAGGCTTGCAAACTGAGAGGATTTCGTCGTCCACGAGAGAAATATAACTATGTAACCCCTTCTGGTCATTGATGTTGTCGCTTTTAAGCACAGAGGCAGGCACTTTCAGATGAGTTTTTGCCGTGCACTTTGCATTTCTAGAAATTTTCAGCGCTTTTGGTTGTTTGGATACCATCAGAATGCGGAGCCGAGTTTAGCCAATCTCCATGTGGTCATGGGTTGGACTCGATGTTGTCAATGACTGGAGCCGAATTTAACCGTAATCTTGAACCGTTTCATTGCGGCTGACCTCTCACCTCTATTTACATGATTACTTGTCTTTGCAAAGTCTGCATATGTACTCATTCGGATCTTTCAGAACTTGAGAATTATTTTCTCTGAGTTCTGATATCACCGATGTGCAAGTGCGAAATATTTGCTTAATGTCACTTCCCAATAGAACATTTCCTTATATAATACAACATAAGTATTTTGTGAAGATGCTCATTATTGCGTTAGTGATTTGCTTCGAAACGGGTGCAATATATTTGTTTATTAGCGATGTCAGCGGTGTTTCCACCTCTTTCCTTTTCTCCAACTTATTTGTGATGTGTACATTTCTTCCTCTTGAGGGTAAGTAGTGGACATATGCGCCATATGATATGCCTAATTTCAGGTTGTGATTATGAGTGTTTCTGCTGTGAATGTTAATCCACTAATCGCAAAGGATATGAAAAATGGGAATCTATTGTGCATGATTTGCAATACTCAGGTTTGTGGAATTTTTCTGCCGTAGTTATTTGCTAGACAGATGCGCCGTTGGCGTATTGTCTTCGACTTGAGGCTTATGATTATGATGTTTTTTAACGCTATACTTGAGTTTTAAAACTAATTAGGACTTTGATATTTTAGCAGTGCAAAATTACGTCCTCATTGTTTCAAAGGCGCAACTGTCGCGTAGCAGTGCGAAACAGTCAGTGGATGATTGCTTCAGTGTGATACGATACAGCGTCTGGTTGTTGCAACGTGGACGACATACATCGTCCATCCCTAGCCATCGTTCCGCCTCACAGATTACTTCTTTAAATATTCGCAAAAGAAAAAAATAATAATAAGACACAAACATCAGTATCTCACGATTTCTCTTCAGAAATTTGAAAATCATTGAAGTCATTTCTGCAAATGATCATCGATTATTTGGATAGTTTCTCATATCGAGTGCACTCTTTAAAAACTCTTTTCAACTTCAAACCTTTCCTCCTCTCTTTTTTCCCGAGTTGGTATCGTTGATACATCAATTTTAAGGTTAAAAGCAAGATATGGACAGCGCATTCGAATGGTCGTAAACATCGAGACAACATCGAATTACTGAGGAAGCGTCATGCGGCTGGTCAATTTGTGCCGAAACGGCCAGCTCCAGAGGAACAACCACAACCATCACCGAGTGTACCCATCAAAAGGCCTAGAGGTATTGATCAACTAAATAACCACTCGTTTACCTTGATTCAAGGTATTCACTCAAGGGTTCAAGGTATTCAACCTCTCATTTAGTGCACACAGTGGTCGATAGGATCCTGCCCAAGTCTATAACTTCTGTGATTGGCGTATCTTTTCATGCTGGTGATCGACTCATTTTTACAGCTATCCGATTGCTTCAACAGATCGTTCAGTGGTTTAAAGTGTCCAATAAAACGGACTTCCGGCTGCCTCTAATTCCTTGCATTCGTTTGCGGATATAAATTTCGATTGTTAAATCATAGAATACATTTAGTTTTGATTGTCGTCAAACCTTCGAAGTGATGGAAAATGCGGCGGATGTGTAGCAAGGAAGCTAACCTAAGGTGGATAGTTATAGAGTTTTAGAAATTTGTAAAGCTTCTTGGTAAAATCGTTACAAATATGGTCATTAGAGTATTTAATCAATAGACATGTGTTCCTTTTTTGTAGCCTTTTTTCTATATCATTCATCCCCATCACCACATTTAATTTGGAGTCTTAATTAGCGAAGAATTATAATAAGATGATCTTTGATATATCAAATTGTATCATCGATGAGAAGTTCGATTTGATGTGTTCGGGAATGCACTCATTCAGGATTGTTTCAGAAGAGAAAGTTGAAGACGAGGTGAATACGAGTTTCACTCCAGCACAAACACCATGGCAACGTGGCACAAAGAATGTTGTCAATAAGTTGAAACGTCCGATGCCAAAAAATGTGATCGAAGGAGTTCCCGAAGGTTTCTTCGACGATGAAAAACTCAATAACCGAGTAAGTAAGGTTCCCTTCTGTACAGCTTTCAATTCGAAATCAATTTTTTTAACCATATTATTATATTCATGACTAATATNTAATTTTTTTAAATCATATTATTATATTCATGACTAATATTTTCCAATTTTTAAGGTGATTGAAACAATCGAAAGACAAGCGAATATGGAGCAGGAATATGCAAATTTCTTGAATGAATTGAATGAGGCAAAGAAAGAGGAAGAGGAACGTGAGGATATAGAAGAGCAGACATCAGCGATTGAGCATGATATAGAACATATCGATGAACAGGTTGGTTCTTCTCTTATTCCTTGATGGCTATTAATCAAATTTACAGAGATTCGATTATACCTAGTTGAGAATACGTGCATGAATTGGGTTATTAGGCATTGTTGTGGCCATCATTTTTGAGAGGAACACAAACCAATAGGTGTAAATAATTGAAGAATTCTGTGTGATAACGTTCTAAATGTTTTAGAGAAGTGTAAATGAAATGAATCAAACTCTGCCTTTTATGCCGTTCGCGACTTTTTTTGCACGAACGCATTATGGCAATTTCAAAGCGACACAAAAAGGTCGTGGTCGCATTCTATTTCTGTGAAGTTTTGTATATATTGGAATAGACAGTTGGCAATAAAGGTCCTGAACTTTGAGAGGTCCTGAGTCAATTATTTCCGGTTATCAATCCCTATCTATTTATGGTGCAACTGCACTCGATGAATGAATAATTATGAACGTTATGTGTAGTTATATGTAACAATAATGGTTCGTAGTTTGAGGCGACGAAATTCGAGTAGGGATTACCTGATGAGACGAGTCCCACATCTCCGTTTCCTTCCCACGTTCGAGTTGAAAATTCCCAAGCAAGGTTGCGCCCTAATGCATTTGTGTGTATAAATATGGCTGATCAATATCTTTTTATTTGACGAAACGCTAACCCTTGAAAAATAGCTTAGCGGGAGAAAGGAAGGCCAATCTCATGTCCTCGATAAAGGTGAAGGTGTGCTGAGCAACTAATAATCAGAATCACGGATTTCTACCTTGTTTTAGTTCTATCTAGGGAGAACCTCAATCTCTTGGGCACACTGTTCGTGAAACTTGGTGGCTGTGTCCTTTTCTTGCTTTAATTCACTTCACTTGTCTGTATGTTTTTAGATAGACCATTGGAAACGAGTGAACAGACTCGAATTAAGACGAGATGAAATTTATAAGCTATCGACGAAGGAAACAGAGGTGACGCACACTCTGAAAGATGAGGAGGTGATGAGTGACGATGATTCTATAGATTTAGATAACCCGTGCAGTTGGAGAAGTAAAGGTATATGATCGATATGCTATTCATATCATCTCTATCAATCTCGTGGCATGTCATAGAGGGAGGAGAGGTGGTAGACGGGTGAGGTCTTCAGGTGGTAAGTTGGCAGCCGCATGTTCGTGGAAGGAGTATGCAAAGCACAGGAAATGGAACACGTATTTAAGGATTTTGAAAAACGTGGAGTCAGGTTTTCCCACTCCCGATCCTAACGGCGAGTACTGGTCGGAGTTTATGACGTTTGCCAGATGGAGGGTCTCTACTGACGTTAGAGAGCAAGCTATCCAACTTCATTGGCACATTATTTGCTACCAATTGATTTGGCAAATTTTAGTGCTCCAACTGCTGCCTGATAGTAATATATATGAGATTGTATATTAGTGCATTAAATAAATGCTGAATTTCTGTGACCACATTGTTTATTCTGACAGGTTTTTCTTTCTTTCCTTGGGGGATTAGTGAAAGAAGTTCCTTGGAGGAACAATATTTTCTCAGCAGTAAGATCAATTTCCATCAAAAAGCTGCAAGCATCACATTGAAACTACTGATGAGTGCCATCAAATCGAGTGTGGTATTACAGAAATTTGAGGGTAACGTGCTGCACGACTAACGCTCTATCCACTAACAAACAATTTTCATTTTTCATATTGGAAGTTAATACCTCTTGACTTCTTACTCGACCTCCTCCTTTCTGCTCATTGTTATGGTACCTCATTACCTCATAACTTTCTGCTCATGTATATATAATGCTCTTCTCAGGAACAACTTCACCGTAAACGTATAGGATGAGAGTCTCTCCAATCTGCGAGTCATTTCCCTGATCAGGTTAATCCAACGAGAGTTTGCTTGAGAATTTATTTCACATGTCAATGCCACCTGTGATTATATGCGCCATCCTCTTCTCTCCTCTGAGAAGGAATTGTAACAAAGCATCTATCACTTTACAAACTGCGATTTCTTTAGTACCGCCCTTCTGAAAAAGCAGACATGGAAAAAAACAGTTGAAATGTCACAGTTCTGAAATAATGTAATGCGATGCAGACATAAGTTCATGAAAATGGGACTGCTGTAAAGCGGCTTCACTTTACTCAAGTTTGACTACAGCCTACTTTATTTACATTAGAATAAGCCAGAAAATAATGTGTTGAATCCGACGTCGCTGAGGCATATAGCTCGGGAAGGAAGTCTTCAAAACCATTCTTACAATGAAATTCAGGCTTTATTTTCGACTTGCACTCATTAAATCTGTAAGAATTTACCACACAAATCATAAGATAACAATAAAAAAATAAAACGAAGTGGACTAACAAATCAAGAGAGATCCAACACTTACGAAGCAATTTCCGGCGATACGACTGTATCTAAACAAACTCCGCGCACCAAATATTCCCACATTTTTCATATCCTTGTTTCACGCGTACCACTCTCCTCTCGATCTCCCAACTTTGACACAGCAAAGTCAGTCATTTCGCCGCTCCAATCACATCCCGAATAGTTGTAGTAACTAACAGCAACGAATTATGAGAGATAAATAACGCAATATGCAATTCGGGGATTCTTTCTCTTTTTTGAGTAGTTTCGAACTATCAGTCAATAGCAATAATTTACACTCAGCACCGCTGTCTATATAAGCGCAAACCTTCCTTCAATCAGATTAAAAAATGAACAGTAAAAAACCGACACGAGGAAAATTGAACACAAGAGCGACATGCAAATAAATACACAACAACAAAACCGCTTTTAAATCACGCCTTAATTCAACCAACATATCCAACAACATAAACAAAACGTCTCAAGGAATAACAATTCGAGCAAGACAAACCTTTAATGCTAGCCTTATCTATGAATAGCCTCTTCCTTTTATATAACAAGAATCACCACTATCCACATCAAACTATCTACAACGTCACCTTTTACTAAGGCGGCAAGGCACAATTGTTATTGGCCATTTTTTATCTTTGGAAATATAATCCCTTCTAGCCACTCGTTGGTTTTGACTTGATATTGTTATACAATGTCACAATACAGAATAGACTGAACGACGATTGCAGTACCCACCATCTTTGAACGCCGAAATAACATAATAAAGAAAAACAGAAAGTGAAGAGAACACCATAGCCCCGTCATCTTCAAAACCTTTGCACTAATCTAGTGAATTCTTTCGAACAGCTTACATTTTGCCGCTTATCTTACATGATTGCCGTTTAAATATTCAGCATAACTGCAAACTATGCAAACTCGTAGAATTGTCGTGCAAAAGAAGAAAAAAAGGTGGAATGAACAAAAGAGGCGCCCGCTATTCACATTTATGGCTAGCTGTGTGTTGGAGTGAACTCGTCAACGACCAGTAAAAACAGAAAAACTAAGAGAGATTAGCTAGTCGCTGACGATCTCACCCTCTGAAAGTTCACTCTCATCTACAGGTGGTTTCTGTGGTTTGTGCTGTTTGGCCGGTGGCGGCGAATGCCTTCGAGGTGGTGAGACAGGCGTCATCTTTAACTGCAGCGGACTTCGACGCCTCGATGGCCTCTCTTCAGGAGGCGACCTCCTCGAGAATTTCTCCTCCGGTGAATGCCTTCTCATTGTCGACTTACGTCGCTCTTCCCACCGTCGCGGTGGTGGCGGCGAATAGGACCTCAGCAAAGGTGTGGGAGAAGTTTTCAGCGGTGGCGGCATCCCTCCTAAATCCCGCCTTTCCCGATGGTCGGGCATCGATGGAGGTGGGCCTTCCATTTGACGTTTGCGATCCTCCAGCATTCTGTAACAACTGCTTCACACATAATTCTTAAACTGTTGAGAGAGTATAAACGAGAAAAAAACGGTAAAATATCACAGTGAGACATGGAAGATATTACGACCGCCGATTCAAAAGAAAATTTTTTTGACAACGCATCACCCCGGGAAACAAAAAGTTGCAAGTTACCTCACATGCAAGCAAACGTCTCGCTGTCAACTAATATTTGAAGCACCCGGTGGAAGTCAATTCTCTGAATAACATCACTACAACGTATACACTTCCCAAAAGAAAACGTGGCAACATTTGTTGTTGTACACACAACTGATCCCTCTCGACTGTGAAAATACTAACCGTACAATAGCTTTCGCTTCATATATAGTCAATCCCGTTCACCTAATGCTGGGTTTTCTGCTGAGCACGACAAAATTAGTTGTTTACCTGTAAGATGCAGCCAGCTATACCTCATTGAAACTCAAACTTTTCTACTCCAAATGGAGGTAATATAGCAAAGCTGAATAAGAAGGAAGTGGTGAGGCAGTACCCGTGTGCAATGCACGTTTCGCAGCTTACCTACGCGTATTCTGCATTTGAGTGATCTGCTTCGCCAACATGTTCATCTCATTGTGTTGCATCTCCATCTCGTTCATGCGTTGCAACACTTGAGCGCTCATCCTTGCGAACAAACCACGCAACTCCTCACAACTGTAGTTCTCCAAGTCCTCTTCACCCGCTGTCTCGTTCGTATCCAACTCTGTGAATGAATGTCGTCATTCCAGACACTTCTTCCCTTTATTTCCACTTCAATGACCACCTGACCAAAGTATCCTACTCGACAGAAATCAGTGGAAAGTGCACAGATGCAAATTGGATAATAAATCTACATTCGATACGTGCTGAACGCTTAGCAAAACCTCAAAAATATGAATCGCATCCTTCTCACTAAGGAACATGACGTTCTTGATATGTTTCGTTACTCAGATCTTTTGGGACAAACAATCGAAAGAGGTGAGGGGAGGGGAATGAGTGGTGCGGGGAGAGAATTATTTCGATGAATTTTCCAAAGCTTATGAAAACCACATCACTGAGTATGATAGGGTCGAAGTGGGAGAACTCTGCTCGAGAGTTTAGATTACATAGAGTCTCAAGATTTGTGCTAAAAACAATAGCATAAAATTTGCAAAATGTCGCATTTTCCGACATAATATAACAAAAATAATAATCGGGAACCTTCAATCATAGCGGCTAATCTCGACTCATCCATCGAAATAAGCTTCAGTGGCGTTTTCTTCGTATTCGCCTGTGTCCACAGTTCGTTTTCTTTCCTCTGTTTTGCCAGCAACAAGAATGGATCTAAAATCATTTAGGAAATACGCACAACAATATATTACAGAATACTTCTGAAGAGCAATTTTAGTGCACAATGATAACTGCAACGTTTGTTGTGCGCTCAGAAAAACATCTAGGAATTCGTCGAAACAACGAATGCCGTGAATAGAAAACGTTCTGCCTCAACGGGCGCAGATTTATATCGTCTCCCTTCGTTCCCGGAATACACCGGAAGAACGGGATGATGTTATCGGAGATCCCATGCCAGACATGCACTTTGTCCAATAACATAACGACCTTGTTTTTTGATTCCGCCTCCTCCTCCCAAGACTGACAATCCTGAACGGTCACACCCCCCCCCCCCCCCCCCCCAATAAAGGGAGCACCATCGCCTACAAAAAAGGCATACACGGACCGAACTGAGGCAACTAAATTCTTGTTATAGTTATGCATGGTCAGGTGCACCTAATGTATTACTTAACAGGCACCATAACAGGGACGACTTGTACGTATGCTTAGGACGCCTCGTAGTACAACATAATAATATAAGAGGTACTCGAAAGCAGGGTAGTGCTTACTTGCCCATAATGCCGTGAAATTATCAGGGTTGAGAATGCTGAACGGATCCCTCGAGACGCAGTAATTCTCAGCCGGTGATTCTGAGCCAAGAATCTGAAATAATATGACAGGTAGCGACATTTTCTAGTGACCAATCAGCTCCGGGGAGGTTATCGTAGCAGGGATTCTGAAACCGCAGGCCAACGTGATGCCCGAAACCTCGGAGGATGCACCTGCTAGCCAAAGGTAAGGTGGAGGATGAGGAGAAATGGGCCCAGATAAGCTATATGACAAAGCCAAAGAACGATGGCCCACAGTGATCCTACCTCTTCCCCGAGAATGGACGGCCCTGATATAGTTTTATGCACTAAATGCTGTTATAAGTCTTCATGCAAAGCAGCCGGTAAGATCGTTTTTCATTTCAAACCCCATATTTCTGAACTAACTAAAACAACGGTTCTAGCGTCTTCCAAGCAGGTATATCGTTTGAATATAGCTGAAATCTCAGAAGAAAACAAAAGCAGAACGAACCACGTCAACGCCAATTGGGAGTTCGGGAAGCTGATGTGGGAAAACACCCTTGAGAATGAACTCTCTTCGCAATTCCATCAATATACATCCGAGTCGATTTCCGCCCAAATACGGCGGTCGGAAAGCCATCGGACGAAGTATTGAATCAAAGAGCTGAAAAAAACCTGAGTCAAACATTAACACTTAGCATTCCCTCATTAAATCCACTGATCACTGATTGCGAATAAAACCATAGCCAATGACAACTACTTTCCAAGAGAGGATTCAGAAGCAGGATGATTCAAATTACGTCGTAACTAGCCCCCTCAATGCACCATCGTAGGGAGAATGCTGAATTCCCAATACCATGTCTAGCAATCGGCCATTCTGCAATACATTTGAATATTGCCGCACCAACCTGTTTAGTGTCGATATCGATATATGCTAACCACGCACGCAAATCACGTTCACGCATTCCAATAGACAATTCGGCATCCAACGATGCGAAACGACAGCAATACACCAGCAGGGCATCGCCCGTATCCAACAATGCACGCATAAGTGATGGGTGCTGATCAAACATCAGTGACAACGCCACTTTGATCGCGTGTTGCCTCTCGTCCATATACCAACCCTGTGAAAGTTTGATTCACAAAGGCACGTTTGTGATTGCAGGACACCACTCTTCCATGGAGCTGTATATAGCCTAAGTAATAACAAAGCCAAATTAGAAATAAGCAGATAATTTAGTCATTAAGATTGATACCTGAATCCTGTCGAGGGACACCCCACTCCTCTCAATAACTGCATTCATCCTATGCCAGCAATCCACACTGTGTCCACTCTCCAATATCCACTCTGCATCATCTTTACATACACCAAAATACCTGCAATTAACATTCTCACATTATCAAGTAACGAATACTGCCCCTTAATATAACACGCGTCAATGACTTTCAGCAAGCAATGAGGAACTGAAGAAGGAAACAAAATGAGAGGCCCGCCAAGGGAACAGCCTTGACCTTCGATGAATACTGATAATGCATCTGCGATGAAAAAGCCAAATCTCCTCTACTTCAGGTCGTGTTTGAGTACGAAACATCATCTTCATACCCTTTTACACCTACTCGAATCAATCGACACAACAACCACATAATTGCAACAGCCGACTCACTAGATCGGCTTAATAGGTATGCCGAATGATCACAAAAAACAGGGGTCGATCTGATTCAATAAGCATGATGCTACTAGCTATCTGAGGCAAAGAACTAAGCACAATTCGGAAGCACTTCACAAGAAATAGTTTGCTCGGGTTAACGTTATATTCTGGTCAGTACTATTAAATATCAATATCGAACCCTCTGTTAGTGAACCAAGTCCGATCCCACGTAGGAATTTATATAATCCACAATGTGAAATGTTTACTTCTAGATGCTCTTTGGGCTTAGTCAAAAAAGAATGCACAAGAGAGATGAAACCTCGGCCGTTATTAGATAGCTTCTACGACAGCCCAGCAACCTACATATAGACAGTTAAAACTTTATCTAGATTCGATGTGTCACAGCTATATTTCCCAACCCCTACATAGTATCCGCATTCGACGATGTTGCTAAGGTATAATCGTGATCCTAGCTCGATAAGCTTGGCCGCACTCATCCTGTCGTCCCATACTAAAACTTGTAACTATTATAATGCTTTCGCTCAACTCAGACTATCTTTTGATCATCTCTTCCGACACAATCTCTGCAAATCCTTGGATAAGCAAAAAATATTTTAACGCTTAGGGAACAGATAACAACAATGAGGCGACGATATTCGAGAACGTTCGTAAGTTTTAAACAACATGCTATAATTTGATGACAAATCTATCCTCATTGTCTAATAATATAGCGCCACCACGTCACCATTTTGGTGCTACATAGGAAGAGATTAACTCGCCGCACTTCACCAAAATGTCTTAGCTTTCCGGCTCACCTTATCGCCTGTCTGGCAATATAATGAGTAGGAGAAGGCAACGAATCGGCAGAGCCAGGTATTAGAATCTGAGCCGGGTAGAGTGGATGGAAGACACTCTCCGCTGTGAAGCAGATCATATGTGCGGAAATCATAGTGCGTAATTCATTTGCCGATACCAATGTTGAAACGAGTGGAATGCGACTCTGACTCGTTAAGGAGGCAGCCAATTTAGCACGAAGTTCCATCAAAAGAAGACCCGTTTTGTTGCCCTGAAATAAGTTTGGCACATCGCCTCTATCCTGTAATCCCTTATGAGTCTATAAAAAGTCGGCATTTACAAATCAGCAACCACTAAAGCCATAGTTGAAGTTGTGTTGAGTATATCCGAAGAAACTAACAAATACACACTCGGCAGTCGCCCTATTTCAAATAAACCTCAGCTAATGCGTCGCAGCACCGTTACTGGTGACATTATAGAGCTCAGACCGACACCTTGATATGCGTCCACTTCGTAAACCATCAAGATTTATTTTAACAAAGGCGCCGCCTGATACCACCGTGTCCGTCCGTTCGCCCGCTACTTACAAAACAAAAACCACTGAAGTTATCGTTAAGGAATCGAGTGTATATAATCTCCGACACAGAAACTAACCTTCTAGTGGGTGATCAACTACCAGAACTATTGCAGACACTTCAAGGCGCTTTTACAGCCGTTTGGGCGTCAAGATATGCATAAAATTGGATTCTCATAGAAAATTTGCACGGCCGATCGCATCATCGGTCGGTCTAGCAAAAATATGATTGATGCATTATTGTGTCTATCTTATTATTCATATGCAAATAGTGGAAAGCAGTTGGTGTTGTCGGCATGTTCCAAAACTGTGTATGCCACAAACTTCGAGGATACGCTTTCCGCTTGCTTGAAAACTCGATCGGCATGCAATGGATTAACTCAGTGGTCGATGCAGCAAGATTATCGCTGGACTTGGCATCCGAAGCTATTCACCTCTCATAGAAAATCCTCTCAACTTATCGGAAAGAAATGTTGGATTATTAGCAAATATCACATATGCCGACAACTGTCTAGTCTCGCCTCCATTCGAAGATCCTGCGTAAAATGTCAGCATTCAAGCCAAATCCACCAAAAAGTACCCTGATATGCGACAAGGCAGAAGGCGGTTTGACTCTTTCAGTCATCCAGTCGATAATATTACTCGGAGTAATATACTGCTTTGTGAGCAGATGCTGAAGTTCGAACTCATCCGCTTCGGATACCCACGGTGGATCACCTTCGACAGTGTCGATGAGGATTGCGTGACCAGTCGACAGCAACAGCTGTTGCAGCGTCTCGTTCCGCGTCATCTCCAAAAAAAAAACGACAATTGTGTTTGCGTCTTTCAAGAAACAACATAATACAATAGCCAAAACCAAAATATTCTCCATATTTTCTTCTGAGACAGCGTTTCCACGGCACGTTCCAACACTCTACTTCAAGTGATTTGAACTGTAAGAAAAAATACCCATCGAATTAACAGTGGATTATGAAAGAGTTTCGAAAATGGCTCAGATTTGTGACTCTTTCATTCCTTCGTTAAGCGGTGGTAAAGAAATAACTTGATCTACGCGCATGACTGCCTCTATTCTGCAAGAATGCCTCCTCAACATGCCTTCAAATTGCAAAAGAGCGACTAACAAATTCACACATGCTTCAGGAAGGTTTATCAAATCTTAACAACAACTGCACAAAGCAACCTTGTGCTTCATAGCCGACTGCCGCCACCGATCCAACCGACCAATCTTTGCTTCCAACGAGCCTTTAATATCCTGAAAGCAACTAGTTACGAATCGACTGCCTTAATATTATCCTTGCATTTCTCTGATACGCAAAAAAAAACTGAACTGCGCCTACCGATGCCCGGTCGCTATAGGCTTTCAGTGGCTAAAGCCACTGAACTTACGAACATTGGATTAGACAAGGAGGAGACATGCTTCAACAAACAAAAGCAACAACAACTATAACCTCATTCCTTCTCCAATATTATCCCTCTTTACCACCACATTAATACAGCATATTGTCACGAGTATACACAGCATATCACTCGCTTCATTTAAGCAGAGAAAGAACCCGGGACAAGCTAATCCCTTATCTGCTGAACCAAAAGTCTAACACAAGATATAACTGCTATTACTTCCTGCCCCATTTATCAACAAAGCTCAACCACTCCGCTACTAAGAAGCGTATTCGTCTTCCAGTAACAATTCCCCATTAGCGACGCAATATGCATTACCACTGCTGCTGTCACTCCAACTTAGTTATAAATGCAACAGAATCATTGGACATTAGTTTCAACAAGAGTGTTGCAACTAATTTATCGATGAAACGATGATGATTTATATTAAGAGATAAAAAGATAGAGCCCACCTCACGGCCTTCGAGCACTCGATCAACCACTAGTGCCACATCAACAGGGTTCACTGTCGTGCGTATCTTCTCTAAAATTGATGAGTTAAAATATTAAAGTTTTTAATTAAAACCAGCAGAGACAAATACTAGAAAACTCTCTTGCGGGAAAGACGAGATCGGGGAAGAAAGAAGTGTGAGGATGGGGGAAGAGAGGCAGATGAGAGGGAGGGGGCAAAGAATCGCTCCATCGAGCGAATGGAAGGGGCGAAGTGCTGAAGCACTGCGTCAAAGACACTTCTAAAGCAAGTATGCGCGAAACAAATTATATGTTCCCCCACCGTAAGCGTGGAAAAGTTTCTTCTGTGACAGTATGGTCCATATTTCTGTATTCAGCGCCTTTCTGATTACACTGCACTCTTCGCACCTTACACTAGTATCTTCGGCCCTTAATTAATTCATTCATTCAAATTGCTTTATCTAACCATAAAGAAACATACAACAGCATTTAGATAGATTGATAATATTTAAAAATGAAAGCATTCAAGTATCACGAAGGTGGTAGTGCTGACAAAAGGCTAAGCCGAGATGACTTACATATTAACAGCATAGTGGCTGGCCGTCTACTCCCCTCAAGGAAGTTAAGTCAAACTGTGCTAAATTCGCTTTGAAAGCAGTGAGATTACTAGCTTCCACAATGTTAGCTGGTAGTTGATTCCGAATGACTCGAAAAGAAAATGCACTTAATGTACTCATTTTGGTCGAAAATTATATGCGAAGATGCTGCAGATATAACGGAGCTAATGCAGATATAACGGAGCTATCGAACGGAATATCGCAGCATCCTTTCACTATCTTAAAGCATAAGTGAAGATCAAATTCAAGTCATCGATACTTCGGACTTTTCAGGCCGCGAATTTCGGGATGGGAAGGAATAACGGAATCGAGTAAGGCCATGCGAAAAGCAAATCTTGTACATTGCCTCTGAACACTTTCAATCATTTCAGCTTCTCTATCAGTGCATGGTGAGCATATCTGAGTACGATATTCAAGAAGAGGGTGGCAACAGACAATAGAAGCAAGTCCGTAGCGTCCAATGCACGGATGTTCCAGCGAACGTAGTATACAATTAGCTACTCGTGATGCTATTTCCCTAAAGCAAAGAGTCCATTTGAAGTTTGAACTGATACGCACACATAGGTCCCTGATAACTTCTTGAGTGCAAAGCTTATTCCCATCTAGACTTAGAGGGCAATCATAATGAAAGTTCATATAACCAATGCAGATATAAGCCATTCGCGGCTATGTCGACTTTTTGGAACACATTTTTTCCCAAAAATTTTTCCCNNNTTTTTTCCCAAAAATTTTTCCCAAAAATCTTTTTTTTTTTTTTTCCCAAAAATCGCAACTGATCGATAACATACATGACATTCAGCATGCGAGTTATTGCTTTGGCACGACTCATAACAACCCGTCTGGATGCTCAAATGCATAAATCATGAACCCTACTCAATACGAATTAATTTCCATCGTTGCACTGAAAGCGTCGCAACGACAAGTTGCATAATCAAATCTATGCACCTACCAACACATTTATCATCGAGATGAAGCGCCTCGAATAGTCGTTGATATGCGTAATGCTCAACTGAACGATAGCGTTCGCCTTTCATATCGAACGGCAATGCAAAGTAGTTGCTTAGTGGTCGAAAGATACCCTTAATGTGATTGGAAATATTGTAATCACTCTCTGAGAACGATTCACTCAACACTCTATGCTTAATTAATATCAGAGAATAACATATAAAAATATTTTTAATTATGGAAACCGTATTCCTCGAGCGCTTAGAAGAAGCATTTGATTGTGATGCACGTATAGAGACATCTACAATCACAAGTAGTCTCTTAAAAGGACGGTCCTAACCATCATAAACCCGCTGTTCCAGTGAACCAATAACAACAGTAATGTCACAACTTCATGGACTAAGTCAACCCTGATCCTCATAAAGAGAGATAAAATATGCGAAATAGCTCGACGTTCCGCTTCAGAAGCGCAAACGATAAGATGAAACCTGCAGTGAGATGACCAAATCAGATGCGGTGATCTTCACTGGTGCACCGTCCTGATCCACCGAAATACCATCCACTTCGACAGGTTGTGTGCTCAAAAGCTTTGCTCGTTTCTTCTCAGCCACCTCGTACCTAAGAAATACTTCAAGACGTTCTCAAGCTCAACCATCATCACAACAAGAAGATAGCGTTCGAGTTTGATATTATATTTTATAACAACATATCGGAAAGAATAGTTTGTGCAACCTCTGAAATATGATTCTTGAATATGCTGTGAAGTGATCTCGTTAGGTAGTGGAAAAGAAAATACGATTTCAAGGAAGCCGGAAGAACGTTGCCGTTGTTCAAAATACCAAGTGGGTGTATTACAGCGATCAGAGACCACCCACCCTCCCAATTTTGACATTTGCGCACCTCTCCCCTGATTTAGGAAAATTCCACATCAACATCGAACCAGAAGATGCACTCCTTCTCTCTGTAGTTCTTTCAAACCAAATTTTTCCAAATTAGTGCGCTGCAGTGACGCTGTTCTCCGAGCTTCCGACCAAACTGTTTCTCGACGCTTTCTTTGCCCTACCTCTTTCGCTATGAAAATCTTCAAAGGATTCACTTTCTCCTGAACCTTGGAATAATGCAATAAAATTGAGGAAGTAAAGTACAAAAATGGATACAAGAAATACCTGGTAACCTAGGATCAAAAATTGAATAAAAAACTGCGCGGCGAAGACACCACGAGAAAAAACGATACTAAGGATCTCGCCCATTATAGCTACTAACTTAATTGGAATAATAACATATTCCCCTCACCGACCTTTTTGATACGCTCCTTTCGTAATATCCTACCTTCAGCAATTTGGCAGAATCTTGATGCTTTCTTGAACTGGTGAAAAATTGTGCGTCGGTTGAGTTCTCAAAAGCTCCGCTCAGCTACACGTGCAAATGAGAGCTCCCAGTCAGCTAATTCTACATTTTTAAGACTTTTCCACCAAGCTATATTGTGGCACTCTATGATAAACTGATGATCCTTTTTTCATACGTTTGCGCGAATCTTTTTCCAAACCGATGGAAGAATGTCTACAGATTTTACTCCCTCACCCACTGCATTCAGTCAAGAAGTTTCTTTTTTCTGTTGTAATGAAAGTAACGACGGGTACATCAACAAACTTTAAAATAGAGTGTGCTTGGGAGAAACACAAAAATGCATGTCGCCGTCGGATGATGGACCGCACGCTGCATGCGGGTACACCATGACCTTACATGCTGTCCCCTCAGCCAGAATCCGACGCGTTGCATTCTGCAGATGGAGTGATGTCGTCACATTATGAATGCTCACCTCAGCCACATCAGGAAATAGCCAAGCTGATTATGTCCTAATGCCGCTGGACGCACTCTTTCGTTGCGCATCCAATGGCTCAACATATCGGCGTCGGCCTTCTCCTTGCCCATCCACTCGACGAACGAATCCTCATCCATACCAATACCCAATTCACTGTCTCGTGCATCACACACTATCAGCAACGCATCTTTCGTATCCATCAGTGCCTTCTCGAATGCTGCAAAGCACAAATATTTGATGAAAAACGAATGCGCCGATCGAGTTCACTTTCTAGCTTCTTCATCGCCGCACAAATACGAGTTGCTGAAGAAAAATTTCTATATGCGCAGAAAAATGAACTATTGGCCAAAACAGGTCGGTGAAATGTGTCTCTTAATGTTCCATCCAGTAATATCATCCACAACATGAGCTTCGTCGGAAAAACTTCAGCAACACTGCGATGCGTTCCTCAATGCTCTTTTCTTCGCACCTTCTCCCTCACTGTGTTTCACTGGTAAGTGTCGTCCATACAAGTACACATTCTATAAGCTCAAGTAGACCTGATTTAAAAATCCAAGTTACTAAAGAAAGGTGTAGGTTTCAGGCAGAGTCATGTGATGCTACGTGACATACCGACTATTGGTAAAAGATTAGAACTATTGACCATGCAAAGCATGAGCACATAGCAACGAGCCTATAGCAGGAAAGCATCGCATGCTCACATGCACTAATTAAAAGTTCCAGCGAAGTGGTTCAGTGTTTTAACCGAGGAGTAAAACCGAAAGGGTCAAACAGTGAGGCACATTTCTAAGGTGATCGCTGAAACCAAAAGAGACATTATTCTATCCACATGAAAACTACTGTATTGTGAAAAAATGATAATAATCACAGTTTCCCTTAAAAAGTCATATTCGTTCAGATATATTCATAGATATACAGTTCACAAGTGAATGAGTTGCTACGGAAATCCGCCACAAAGATTATTAAAGATTCTTCAAATGCTTTCACAAACATCATGAACTAAGCAACACCCTTCTCCCTCCCCCTCCATCCACCCTATGAATCAAACAAATAGCGATCGTCAAAAGAAGCTCAAAGAAAATTAAGGTTCCGCAAGATCCGATGCCACTTTTAGCCGTAATAAAATGACCTCCAGGAATAACTTCCACGTGAATGATATTGGAGAAGCGAATCACCTGCATCCTGTTCGACACGCAGTCGGAGGCCTTGCATCGTGTATGATTGTCGACTCGTCTGCAGATAAGTGGCCAACGAGTTCATGTCATGCCCCGTCGGCATATTCTCTTTCAGCAACTGGCGTGCCTACAATACATTACATTCGCAACCATTTTTGCCTCTAGCGCTACCTCCTATGCCCTGCTTACAGTTTACCTTCGCGACACGCAAATAATCCGTCGATTCCCTACTTCTGCTATCTCAGATGAAGGGCTCGCAAATAGTGACGACCGGAGAAAGAACTTTGCTTTCGGGCTGTTGATTTTCGACGGACAAATGTATCAAATCGATTTGAAGATCCCTGATCAACTCCGAAAATTCCGGTTTCCAGAACTCAAAATTTTAATGGATCTTTCAATATCATCTGGGGACCGGAATTTTGATCACTGGAGAGAGTAAACGAAACCTAACATTGCCAAGCTGCGCTTGGAGANGGGGACCGGAATTTTGATCATTGGAGAGAGGTAAACGAAACGTAACATTGCCAAGCTGCGCTTGGAGATAATACAAGATTCAACGCAGTATGCAACTAATGTTTTGTCGCAAAATTTGATCTCAACGTTCCAAGTGAGACATTGAGCATATAAACAGAAAATATCATTGAAAAGATCTATCTTCGAGAGCATTTAATGTCATTAAACGCAGTGCACTTACACGAGTCAATCAACCCAATAAGCAAGTAAGCAAAAGAGCTTGACTGTACCTGGGACCTCTATATCATTCACCACCTAAACTTACTACCGCCAGTTACATGCAATCCCCGCTGTATGAAGCAGAAGACCAAAAAAAAATTGGGCAAATGCGAAAAAAATGTGCCGAGAGGTTTCAAGGCGATTAAAAACCTCGACAACTGAGCGCAATGAGCGTGAAGTATTAGATTATCACTGAGCTGAGAAACACGCGTTTTCAATTTGGTTCTAGTGCTACTGTGTCTCATAAGAGCTTTACCTCTGTCCTGAATGGCATTAAATGCAGTTTGCGCTGAAAAGGCATCAGCATGACGCGCAGACAAATAACTGCCGTAGGACCATCGTTCAAAATTCAAAGCCCGAACCCCATTTGGCGACCAATAAGTTACCTTTGAGGTTTCGAGAAGACATTAACTCTATTCGGCTATTTTGAAGGCCATCATTAATTATGGGCCAAGTTTCCAGATGCAGTGGAATAAATGATACAAAACAAACCTTAATCGGGACATCAGCACTGGATGTGCACAACAATTCGAGGATAAGTGCCTCATCAAGGCCCAATTGCGTCAGAATCATCGCATGTGCGTAATGATCAGCTGATGGATACCTGTAACGGAGCAGGCACGCTACCGCGATATAGGCAACGAAACATCTTTGTAATCACTGCGATGGCACAGGATGAAGGCCATGCAAGCACTAGTAGTAATATGCAATTTCCTATGAGCTGAAGCTCCTTTATCTCCTTGTCAGCTCAGATCTGCGACCTCAACGACTCATGGAGCTACAACGGCAATAACCACGCAAATGTAAAGCAACATAAACCAGATGCCGTTTTATATGCAACAATCGTGAATCACAGTGTCATAACAGGCCATGAAGGCTGTATCACAACAAGTAAATCGCGATGACGATTGCTGAGTTTTGAATGTTACCGGTGGCGATTTCTATGGCCAGATAAGAATTGTTGCAGTGGATGACGATCGGATTTGGGAAGTCGGCAGCGCCCAAAAAAAATTTTAACTAAATTCACCTCCGTTAAATGTGAAGGCATGCGCAGTTCCACTCAACTTTGAGGCTACTGTCTGGGCGTTAGTTCGTTTGCATGGTGTATCTATTTAGTGATCTTACTTCAACCTTATAAAACACGTCGGCATGGCAGTTCTGGACAATTGCGTTTGAATTAATAAGTGGACCCCTAATGACTGCAACTGAACTGGCATCCCACTGTATGATGATGATGCAACTTGCAACGACACTGAAGAATGTGAGCTCACTTAAGGAAATGAGATGTAAGCTACTGCAATGTGTCATGAATTCCGGTGAGATCAGCGAGATTGAAAGCCGCTCAGCAAAATCCATGCCCTAATGATTCAGCCCGTGTTTTGTGACCGCAACGGAAGCAACGAAGCAATTCTGTCGTTGAATTTTTCACTGAATTGGAGTGCGAGTTATATCGAGTCATTGAAGGCTGTAAGTGCACTCAAAGAGAGCTGAAACGGATGTCCACCGATAGCCGATCACATCCCTTTGGTGGCGATAACCAAGTCCGGATCTACGTTGGTCTACATGCGCAACCTAATGCTGCTTATCGTTGGTAGCCATCATGCTGTATTTCCTCCTTATTGAAAGATAATGCAGCTCTATATATACTTTCTGAAGGACAACGCCAAGTGAGCTGGCACTGTGACTGCACGAAAGGTATACGCGATAATACTCTTCCTTGTGGCCTTGGTTGCGGTATAGCTGGCACGATGACTGTAGAGCCTAGACATGTGTCACAATCACAGGAGTGAAGTGAAGCTCGAACTGATTTTTGCTCCTATTGCTTTTGCTCGCTGAGCTGCCGCTTGAATATGAAGATCAATACTTCACTGTCATCTTTGCCAGACATCTATTTCCTAGCCTGGCGGCTTGTTCGCAGAACTACCGATCCTATCGGAAATGATGTGGTAGTTCGATTCTCTCGTCGATTCTTCGGGCTCATAGACAAGTGAAGAGGCATGGATAAGGTTGTAATCCAAATCAATCAGCTCTCCCTGTTTTGCAATAAAGAATTGTCACATCGAAAACGCAGCCGTACTGCTCACGTCACTGGCCACCTGAAGCTCAGCAGGATCTTGACGATATTGAGCTGCTATCGACTAACGGATTGCGCTGTCGTCGCGGTAATATTACCAGTTTATACCCAATCCTCCTCTGATCTGATGATCAAACCCGTACTTTGGATGTACGTAAGAAACGATGTCTCAGCTTTATCCACCTGTCGAAACTCGAATTTCTTTTAATTGGCGCAATTGTCATGATCGGATTCAACTGGCGCAAGCGATATGCAGTGAAGAATACAGGATGACGCGCATTAATGCGCCTCTTAGATCGGCTATAGCTTCACCACCAAACTCAATTCAATGCCAAATAGACAAATTCAGATATATTTTTGTGATGGGGCACAATTGGTGACAAAGATGATGCCACCACACTTACGACAAATGTGCCTAGCATACCCCATCTCTTTGAGAACGCTTCCATGCTTACTTTCCTCTCCCTTCCCATCCCTCCTTCATTCTCACCAAAAATGCTCCAACAAAAAGCTACATCAGAAGTCTTCGAAAGATTCCACAGGCAACGAAACAATATGGGAAAACATAGCCGAAGGAGGTTCGATGGTGCTTTCCAGTTCCAACATCCATCATCACCACCACAGTCGGATCAATTTTTGAAAAACAAGAAAATCTCACTCAATTATCTGTGATGTTCATGTAAGATTCAGCGGACAGTGTTGACAAATCACAGACGACTCAAACTGAATCTGTGATATGACGAAGATTCAACTGAGATGAACGCAAGGAATTTGATAACGAGACAAGAATCAAGGTATCCACTGAGAGAGGGAGAGAATGCGCTCTTTGAACATAAGCCATTGTTCTTCCTCTTCTTTCGCAACAATAATCATCATTCCAATCTACAACCTACAGAACAAACAACAACCATTTCTCAGCGATATCAGCTGGGAGACAAACCCTTCACTCTGTTCGCCTCCTATTTCAAGTCTCCCCTTGTAAATACACCTGCCCTCCACCACCCCCCCCCCCCCATTCTATCCATTCCTGGATAAAAGGCAACGCGAGGGGGAAATAATAAATGTGAAGGCGGAAGGAATCACAAAGAGCTGCTGTCATGACAAAGTATGAGTAACCGGCAAAGAGCATGCTATACTTTAACAGGTAACTGGTACGTTTTAACAATTATACAACCTGTTCGGTCAAGGTTGTCTATTTTATACAGGTATATCTCAATTCAGCAACTTAAAAACGTTTACCTCTTGTCTCCATCGCGTAGTGCATGACTGTAACCACAGTGAAGGATATCGGTTTCGTTCCCAATCAAAACAATTTTCCCGTCCTCCATCGTCTATTATCTGAAACGAACGCCATCCATAGCTAGTAAGTTTCAACATTACTCCTTGGGCAAAGAACCCAAACGTACGATCCTACAAGCATATACAAGGTATGGTGTTAGGCAGGTAAATGGCCTGTCTATATGTCCGGCAACTTTAACTCACCAATTATTGACGCTGATTGAATGGCAGTTTGAAACAAGCGAAAAGACAGACGCAACAGGTATGCACTTATGGACACGATGACGTTGCCAGGGTGTGCTTATCGCCTAAACAAACGTTGCAAAAGTGCAAATAAAAATGAACATCAGCTGGTGGTGGCGTTTTGTACAGTTGACCAGCTTGCATCTCATGAAAATTTGATGTTGGACATTGTGTCGACGTTGTTAGCTTATTCTTCACCTAGTTCGACTAGCTGACACAACTGCTGAATGGCAAATGCTGTGCTAATCGTCTTGGCGTGCCCTATAAAGTTGTTCTACCTTGCCCCAGACCTCTTAAAAAACCTCGTCTGCATATGCACACATACCAACTTTCTAAGTTGGTTAACCAGTTTTCCACAAAGAACCACCTGCGGAAGAAATCAGTCCGTAGTCAAGCTACAAGGCTACAAGCTTGTTGACGTACTGATCCCCTTGTTTCTCTAAGCACATATACGGTGACAACATCACTCTACAAAACTTTAAAAAAAATTTAAGCAAGAGGACGTGGTAGAAACCTACAACTGGGGGCTAGATCAAACAATCGTACAAACGTCTTAGTATATCCCTATGCACCTGGCTATTCTACAGACACCCTACCATTCCACCTATATCACACACCCTTCAAAACCCCACAACTAATGTACCTGTATGTACCTGGAACGTAAGTCTCTAATCATACTAGGCGGGTAGAAGCGAAAAATTCGCAGTAGCAACCGTTTACTTGTTTTCGTTGTGAGATGCAGTTTGCATTTAAAAGTTGACGAGTGTTTCGTTGCAGCCATATTCCACAATGTACAAAGACGTAGTGGATGTTCTTCGTGAACTGTTAGGAACCATGAATAGTAGCCGAGGCTAGGAGATAGAAATTTGGGAAAACGCATCTACGTTTGAGACGCTATCAGTAACAATGATAATATGTTTAATGTCCCGTTATCAATAAAGACGATTCTTTACTGATAACGGGACAACGAGAATTATCATTTGTCTGTTTTGCGAACGCTGCCCATCGAAGTTTGAGAGAATCCCGGATGCGATCCGAGAGGCTAACGAGATGTGGGAGACTCTCTTCTGGGATGCGATTCAACCGTTGCGATGTTCATTTGTTAATGGCAATATTAGATCATAAGCACCCATACTCTCACAATATCATTGCTACCCTAAAATCTATTGCATTCATTCCCCCCCCC
>JAARMF010000301.1:95466-106879 GCA_022844705.1 Toxascaris leonina
AAAAAAAGTTGGATGCAAAATTCTATGAACATTGTAAGATAGTGTTCAGTCCTCGGTGTTGAACTTAAAAAAAAGGAAAAAAAGGCATTATCGAAAGCCAGCTAGTCATAAACATAATCAACAGGAATTTTTTTTTGCAGGTTGTTGGCGCTTTTGTCGGGCAGGCTTTCTGCCATTGGCGCTTTTGTCGCAATATATCATTCTGGACGCGTTTGTTCAAAACAAATGACCATTCATCAACGCTTATATCTCCTCAGTGGAAATATGAAAGCATTTTGACTCTGCCAATACTCTTTTCACATTCTGCAGCCCAGTTTTCAATAAGGTTGCATTCACGCCATAAGCACTCTCCCCCCGATACATTCCAACGAACTCCCGAAAGCTTCTCCGGGAACATCAGTGTCATCCTGAATACGTAGTCAGACTGCGTTTATGACAGCGAGAAAATATTCGCAATAATCTCTTTAGGTGTCGTTTAGAAGTGGATATTAACATAACTATCGAATGCATAAATAATTACCGATCAAGATGCAGAACACTGAGTCCAGATCGTGCACATGCAGCCGCTATAATAGACTCAGGCAGACCTGTGCCCAATACAACAACGTCCACATCGCTTGGCAATGCCTCCTCAGCACTCATTCACGTTCCCTCTCAACAAAAACCATATTTGACTCATAAACTACTAAAAAGGATAAACGATGATCTGATGTTGACGCGCTATGGTTCCGGTCAAATTCAATCCCATACATTCAATTCACCCACCTCTCCTTAACCCTATAGATACCAATTAGATCACTCCAAAGACCCATGAAGTTCTTCAAATATCTCCCAAAAACTCATCAATATGCGTGCTCTCGACCTCACCGAAATTCCCCTCGTGGTCTGGCAGTTCAACATTGAGTGACAACCTTGCCTCTCTTGTTGTGTCACTCTGCTTCATTACACTCAAACTCCATAACCACTCTCTTAATTTAAAATAGTCCGTTTCATATTTGATTATATGGCTATTTATGTTATTCAAACAAAAAAAGTAAATAAACAAAGAGCTCAAAATGAAACAATAACAAAAGAAAACTAAATTGACCCCATTTCATCTCAAGTATGGCTTATTTCCGGTGAAAGAGATTACTGCAAATATATAATTATTAAAACGGAATGCCGTAAAATGCAATAAGAATGAAACACATTTCCAATAATTGAGCACTAATTTATTTATTACATTCATATACAAATAATATGACCACCAATAAAAAGCGTAGTTACTTCTTAAAACATTTGTGTATTTTGGATGATTTGCAGAACGATATCAAAAACGATGATAGCGAGGAGATTATAGCAAATCTAATGCAACAATGATAATGCGTAGAGTATCTCATTTTGAAATTCAGTCTGATCCGCATAAAAGATGTAACACTTTCGCCCTCTACCCTCCCCTTCACCCTTTTCGTCCTAACAACCCCCACCCACCTCTATCCCCCTCCCCCTCCCTCCCCCCTCCCCACATTTCTCTCTTGCACCACTTTTATATCACTTTCTATGTTTCCGGATGTGCTAGAAAAGCATGCACCGCCATATCCTCCATAACCCTCGAGACTTATCCTCCGGTGTGGGAATATGTTAAAGGATACTTGCAGTAATGCTTTATTCAGCACAACAACCGTTATAGCAATCCAATAGCCTGTTTGTAAAATATCTCCACAGGTGCTGAATGCCACCATCAAATATGGTTTATAGTATTAAAAAATGAATTAGAAACCAACTCTTTCTGATAACCACTCCGACCCATCTCCCCCCCCCCCTCCTCCCCCCAATTGTCTGGAATGAAACAAGAATCAGCTTTGTATTCCACAGTTTTATGAATCGCAATCACTTTGTCTCAATAATCTTGCGAACAACGTATTACTTACAGAATGGGATTTGATAATATTGAATGGAATTATGAACGCATTCTCCAATAAAAGATCGGAACACATAGAGGATGGATAAGAAGCAAAATGATGGAAGGGGGGAGGGGAGGGGGGGGAACAAAAGAGATTTCAGTGAGGAGAGTCAATAACTGTGCCTCAGGGACGTATAATGAGGGAATATTTTTCCGACTGGAATACACCGATAATTAAATATAAAATAGTATCACTAATAAAAAGGGTAATAAATCTCAACTTTCCCATTCTAAAAGTGTCCCCACCGCAAGGCAAATGTATGGAAAGGCGATAGTATAGCAATCGTTTCATAGCAAGATCAACAATGCTTGTCATAGAATAACCATCACATACAAGCTATAGAATATAACGAGGAGAAGAGCATTCGAGAGATTATTATAGACCGTATTGCAGATTGACGATCTTTGGAGGCTATTCAAACGAATTTATGGTACAATTGAGTGGACACAAATTGATCAACACACGTAAAAAAAACAGCAATTTAGCATAGAGAACACATATGCGTAAATGGTGGGATGGCACGATTGAATAGCGACTTTTCACAGAATCACCTTAATCTCTCGTTTCTGCCTTTGAGTGGGAAGGTGAGAGTGAACTCATATACCTCAAGATTATCTAGACAGTGACGCAATGGGGACAAAACATTCCACACTCTAGGATATACTTTGATCGTTTATCTAAGAGAAAGGGATGGTGGGGAGCGGGTAGAGGATGAAAGCGAGGTAATATTCCAATTCAATTCACACGGAAGAGTTGGTTGCGACTTTTCCAGGCTCTACCTTATTGCCCTCTCTTCAAAAAAAGGGATAACTCACTGTGTAGCTATTGCCCATTATCCCTTCACTCAAAACTCAAGAATAATAATAAAACTATAACGATTAAAATTCATTTTAATTGCTAAAAATCAAACGAAAGACCAGCAGAGAATGAGATAATAGAATCATCGAACAAAACCATAGCAAATGATCAGCCAATATAATCACTGCAGTAAACAGGGTNTAGCAAATGATCAGCTAATATAATCACTGCAGTAAACAGGGTATACCAAAGGTGATTGAAGGCTGTTGAGAGGTTACCAAGAGGAAGTTCTACAGCTCAGCTCTAAACTATGAGAGAATGTCATCGATTTGAAATTGTTTTATTATCAATTTGCTCGAAGATGTTAGGAAAGGGGCAATTGACAACGATAAACTTTTCTGTTTCAATACTTCGATAATAAAATCCCAACAATTCTGTGAAATACCCCTTCACTGATCTAAGGAATGGATCGGAATCAACTCTCGCCAAGTCTCCGAACAGAGTTCAAGAATCTTGTGAAGAGATCGCCTCAAAGGTCAAAGGTCAGTCTCTTTTATGACTCGAATAACTATCAAGGAGCCGCAATTCAATCCTTTCATATTTTATTTTTATAGGATTTTGTATGTGACTGAGTATACATCAAGAAAAATCAATCCCCGACCACTCATAAGGGGATGATGACTGAACGTCCTCTCTGATGCTCATTTAGAGCTATGCTGCCAAATGTGTCAATGAATGCCATAATAATCCGAAAATATTCCCTCGAAGGTGAGGTGGAAGTAGTTTACTTGCATATAACCCCACTTTAGATGCTGTTTCACTATTGTTTCTGAATAAGAAATAAAACCTGATCAAAATTGAGCACTTATAAATTGCCTATAATCACTTCTGATATACCCTTTATATAACTAACAACTCGTATTAAGTACACCTATATACAACGAGATGAACTACACCACCTCGAAAATCTACAAATCAAAGGCGCAGCGACAGGAGAAAGAGGAATTGAGGTGGAGGGAGGAGGAGGGGGGGGGACGGGGGGGGGGGGGNGGGGAGGGAACAGAAACGTATACCATCTCCTCGAAATCAAGAGTAGTCAATTAATAGACGTAGACATATAATGGTCAGAAAAAGACAAACAAAACAGAAGGGGACCATCAGTTCTGACATGTCATCCTCTCTCGCTATTTCTCCTGACGCTGGGCATTTGCTCAGAATGCTAGCACACTTACTCTATCAGTCTACACAAAGCCCTACAGCATTCGATTACTCTGTGAAATCCTATCATAGAACAACATATATGCTTCCGATGCAGCCACCTCAGAATAAGCAACACGAGTGACCTGAAAACATTCTCATGTGCGGAGAAATTCAATCGAAGGAAATAATCAAAAATGTATTGGCGATAAAAAAAAAGAGATATTCGGATAAACGATACGGAAAATAGACTCAGCATTTAAGAGCATTTAAACTACACAAACGTATGCTGCAATTCCCGTGCAAACATCTCACGATGAAAGTTTCCATTGACAAAATAAACTAGATAAGCTTCGATGCTATCGCGCATTTCCAGTAAAATAATGCTTCTTACATCTCTTCGTTTTTCAGCAGAAATAAAGGTATTTCTGGTATTTTTTCTTACCGACAATATTCAAAAAAAAAATCAAATAACCTCTAACAGTAAAAATTCCCGTTAGCATAAAGATCGTTACCATCATCTAGGATGATCAAAAAAATAAAATAAAAATAAAAACTCTCATCAACGAAAAGAATCACAACACAGTACCACCAACCTGCGAGTCACTGGTTTTATACCATGCATGTTGGTTGTTGGCACCAATACCTCGTCGATAGGTTATAAAATGGCCTGAATGTGGCTGACCAATATGCACAATTACAGATCTCAGTTGATATTTGTATTTCAAGAAGCGTCTTTGTTCGCAAACAAGATTGACACCACTGAAAAGAATATAATCTCGTCATCGAGCTTCTCCTTTATTTTCTCTTCTCCAGTGGAATCGACAAGAGAGTATTTGCGACTCAATTTATGAAAGGAAATGTTCCCTCGGCGAAGAAACTTCAAAAAATAACCTCTATGATGTTGAATTTCAATGGTGAATTAAGGATTGATATTCAACTATCACCACGATAATCTACCACTGCATCAACAATTTTGACTCCTATTCGCCGTACGCATAAGAAAACGTGTGCCGACCACACACATTCAGGGGTTTTAAATATGAAAGTTATTGCATAGCGAACCTTATACACTCCAACGGTGATAAATTGTTTAATAAGGCTCAAGTTCCTTTTGAGAGAGGAAAGGTGGGGAGGAGGGGGGGGGGGGGGGGNAAGAAAGAGGGCGCAAAGATGTAGCGATGCAAAGAAACGCCTTAAATATGCCACTATTCGTCGCACTTTACAAACAGCTCCCATGAAAGAACGACAGTCATCCTTTTAGATGACAGCACAGCTAAAGTATGACGTGCGGATCCTCAATCATTCCCTCATATATTTCACCCTCCATAACATTTTCAGTGAAAATAAACACAACGCAAACTTACTCGATATTTGCATTTTGCAGTGATTCAAATGCAGATACCGTCGAACCATCTGAAGACGTCACGCTAAATGATGGCATCGATTTAGATGTTGCCCCTCCCAGCACTCGGAACGCCGTTTCGGAAGCCAGATGAATGCTCTTACCTTTTTTCTCCTTAAAATAAATTCTGCTTGAAATGGAGTCCAAAATGGAGCCATATTTGAGACGAACAATCCAGCACAGCTCCACTTTTAAGTGATTTGTTTATATCACCCACTCAGCATCACATTCACAATTGCTATCTATGAAAAAAAATTCTATATATTTTTAATACTTTCACCTGGATAATGGTGACTGTCTCTATTCCTCCATCCAGAAAGTCCCTATCCCGAATGAATATTAGAGTAAATCGGGGAAACAAGCTTCATTTTAATTTCTCGTAGGCATTTCCAAGAGATGCGCTATCGACTTGCACGTCAAGAGATTAGGTGGCTGGAAAGAAATCTAACTTACCATCGTTTCTCGGTAGAAGCAAAAATCACGAATATCCAGAGTTTCAGAAAATGCGAAACGATCTGCTTGCTTGAAGAGTGCCCCTGAGGGCAAATAGCCAACTCGTTCCACTCGCAATATTAAACTTGCTGGCAGCTGGAAGAAAATCAACAATCAATTATTGCCGAGCATTGAGCACTACTCCACATTTCTTCTACGAACCCAAAACAATGCTCGAAAACATGCGAAGTTTGACCTATGACCCCTTTTCAATCTATAAATGCAGTTGCTGCAAAAGTGTTCTCAGATATTGGGGGCCAAATAATTCAACAAGAAGTTATAAGAACATAAAGGTTATGATTCCCCATCCACCTATCATTCCTCATTTCCTCACCTCATGACCGACATAATCATAAAAAGTTTTCCCGTCACCTCCTCTAACAAATTTCTTCATGTCACCTCATCAATTGAACATCCATCGATCATTACGCGACAATATGAATAAATATTAACGTATAAAAATGTATTTCATTAGAATCATTAGAATTGCAATGCTGCGAAGGTTGTTGTAAAAGGTAAATACAGGTGTCGAAATGTGGGATATATCAGGATGATAACGGAATTGCGATAAAGGTATTTAAAGGTATGAAAGTGATAAAGCGATAAGAAGAAACTGAGTAACAGCCATGAATAACGGGAAGAAAAAAATTGTCACGATGGGGCTAATTTGTGTTATATCTTGGCACTTAGTCATTTTATTTGCAAACAAACTCATAAGACCCCGAGTGAGGCTCCTAACTGCCATTAAATCGGATTGTCCCTTCCCCCCTCCCCCCTCCCCTTTCTATTCAAACGTTCTTCGTTGCCTCTTTCTTGCTCAAATTTTTGACTGGGTAAATGTGAAGCTGCAGACCACTATTCACCGACGAATTTTGAAATTTGAACCATATCACCGCTACAATTGATTTCACAACAAAGGCTTGAAGCTTTGATCCTTTCAGCGACCCGCAAACGAACCTCCGAGTAGCGTCTAATTCCATTGGAAAATTTTATGCTTCCAAATGAACTTTCTGCAAGGCTCCGACAGTTTTCAGCTTTCTACATTGCCTATCTGACGTCTGATTGCAAACCACATCCCGAATACCTCAGACTTCGCAGCTAATCCATCTCAACAAAAAATAAAAAATAAAGTGGTGGAGAAAACGGTGATGGTGTCAGATGTGACCTTAATAATATAGAGTTCTTTTAAATGCGGTACAACAACTCGTTTTCCATTCATTTTTCATAAGGAAATCTTTCACTCGTTAAGCTGTCGATGAATTTTTCTGATGGCATATCAGGCTTGAATGAGTATTTTCTCCCTTCAGACTCTGCTGCTTCTACCTTCCCTCTCCGTCAACAATAAACAAAAACCAAATAAAGAAGGCAACCTTGCTAAAGCCTTGCTTTTTGACAAGTCCACTGCTCGTTTTATTTCTCATCTCAACACATCGATCACAAGATGCACCTTGAATTATTTCCGCACAGAAGAATTTACGCAGCAGTGTGTCGAGTGTTATAATCTGCAAACGACAGCCTATGCCAACATCCTTCACCTATTACAGCTGTATATCCAACAGATCCGCAGCTCAATAACGAAAGCTTTAACTAAAGAGTGCTGAGATTCCGTTTTGATCCAATCCCTCATCCCTAGGCTATATGTACCCCATCAACAACACAACATAGATCGGCGTCGAAACTCTTTCACTTGGAATCAGTTCTTTGGCGTACTCAAACTTAGAGTCTTAAGGTTAAAGTACAGCTTCAATGGTATAAGCTGACTGGAAATTCGTCAACCACATACTAATAAAATTTTTTAGAATCAGGCTCACATGTTATATAAAACTAAATTAATGCAATACTCATCATAGAATTCCTTCAAAGAAATGAAAAATCGCAAATCATGTGTCTAAATATCAATCAGCCACATCCATTGATCACTCATATAGTTTGATGAAAAAATATTCAAGCGAACTCACCATCCCCGCAAAACATTTCGGAATGGTCAGCGAAAGAACGCAGAATTTGTCTTGCCGTAACTTCTGAAAGCAATTTAAACTATAACGCTTTCTTCGCTCATATGGAAAGAAAAAACACTTCGAGTGATTCCCCCCCCCCCCCCCCCCCCCCCCCCNGTTTTCCTTCGAATCCTTTCCCCTCAATAAATATTACTCCTTCTCCCCATTTCCTCAAAGGCTCCTCTCCTTCATATCATTCTACTCGTTTTCAATCTCTTCGCTATGCCAATCCAATTCATCGAAACATAAATTCTCTAACAAAACTTTCCCACTCTCCAACTCATCACCAAATGCTCATCAAATGCAACCTTCTGAATCAAACCCAAATTCGTCTGCCCATAAAATATTAAACAAATAAAGTAAAGTGTTGTTCCTTACAGTCTAAAATTATTATCTAAATACATTCAAATTAAAAAATGTTGTAATATTATTAAATAAATAAAGCAGAAAACATCACTCATTAATATGCTCACAGATGCAATTTGCATTGTTGCAATATCGACAGCAGTTATTTTATTCTTTTAATTCATAGAAAACTTCTGTGGTCACATTCTTCTGAAAAAAAAAGGGAGAGAGAAGAAGAAATAAACGATCATCGCACAAAAAGCAAAGAAGTGAAAGCAACCTTATAAGCACATAATGGCTGACAACATTGTAGCTGAGTAGCGAGCATTCCCAAATAAGGTGGTCTCGATCGGCGCTCATCTGCCACTGCCCTCTGCAAATCAAGAGTCCAATCTCATCCAAGGAATTTAATCTCATTGATTGCATGTCCTAGAAATTATTCCCGAGAACGTGCCGATTATTTATCTGTCTTTTACGCATTCTGCGAGCGTCTAAGCTTTCATGTTGTTTCTTCTTCTTTTGAAACTGCAAGAGATACTCTGAAGTTCGGGACTGGAAATGCTGGAGTCTTACAGTCGTCACAAGCTTCGAGATAGGGCCAATATCAACAAGCGCCACATTTACGAGGCTTGAAATTTTTCAATATCGCCCACTTTGTGTTTTCCTGTCCCCCTTTCGCACTGTGTGCATTTCTGATTCGGTAAGTTTTTCATAGTTATATAAGACTTCGTCACACCAACGACGAAAAGAAGGAAATCGCTTGTAGAATGAAATCAATTTATTATTCAAAACAATAGTTTAATTAAGTTGTTGATAAATGATGTCAATGCGAAGCATCAATCATTATTGTGTTGGTACAGCAAATGTTCACATCATATTTCGTACCCAACGACGTAATCAGAGAATATTCGGCACTGCGAAGATTCATGAAGAGAGGAGATAAGGACACTCCTATACTGCATTCGTTGATATTTATTTTTCTTCTCGGCTGTTAACAATTTTTCTTCTCGCAGAGTAACTAAGATTTCTTCAGAAGGATGAATGCCCTTTTTTGGATTCTGTTACACAAATATGATCTCGATGCACTAACTGTTCAAATATCTTAATAAATGAAACTCATTTTTATAAATGAATTGAGGAAAGAAAAATAGAAAAATGACAGTGCTGAAATTGAGGACTCCCTCTGAAGTGTCTTCTTGACTGGATCACTTAAACATTCGCCTGTTGAATTATGAAAAGAGGGAGTAAAACAGAACAAATCAAGCCCGCTCCAATAAGCATTGCAAATGTGGATGCAGCTGTGATTCGAGAGAATTGCGAAAACAATTCTACGAGGAATAACAAACTGACTGCAGTGAAATTACCTTGATATGCTCGAATGACAACGCGGCTTGTGGAGAAAGTGAACCTGCAATGACGTCTGGAGGCTGTCCAGTATTGATGCCTACCTTCGAAATGACCTCTGATGACGATGTTATGTGCGAGTAAGCATCAGCAGGATCCTCTGAGCTACACGAACTGCCTACCTGCAACAACGAGGAACGAATGAAATCAAGGCGAACGGTTGTATAGCAGGAAGCCGAAGAAGTATTTCAACTCTTCGATCACTTATGAAAAAGAGAAGAATTATCCTAATTGCATCACACCAATAAAGACACATCACAACGGCAGTCACCATCTCACTGATGCAACAGCACGAATTGGGATGTTACATTTAAAACACCGAAGAAAAATCGGCTCTTATAAAACTTCCTTTTTTGGCAAATCTCCCTTCTTCCTTTCCCCCTCTTCCTCCCCTTCCACTCTCCTTTCGCCATGACTAGAACTGAAATATTTTTCAGAAACTTATTGTCAGCAAAAAAAAAAAAAAAAAGAATAAATGACATCCCAATATGCAAAATAATTAGATAAATCAACATCATTGATAATATTTACCACCTTCAATAGTGAGAACACACGCTCCGATCGCAATGCTGCTAATTCCTCATCCCATGTCGTGATGAGGACATTCAATAATTCATATACGTCCTGCAACGAGAAAATTATCAATAACGCCGGAAAAACAGCAAAATCACAAAGTAATCACAGCATAGCGTACGTGAAAAAGTCTATTGCACAGCAATAATTACTCATTAAATTAAGACGAATTTCAAGACGACGAGAAAAAATAAAACGAATGAATTGCTGCCATTATCAAAGAAAATTAGCCATACAAAACGATGCCAACTCTATCAATATGTCAATGGAATATAACAAAATTGATGTTATTCCCATTCACAGAAGTGAGAGATCAACAAATTAAAATTGCTGAATAACATAACGACTCGTCACTTATATATCAGCTAAGAAAATCCATGAAATTGTCAACTCTCCTAATAATGACCATCTAATATTGGAGAAACTGTGAATCTTCGGAATATTCAACCTATTCCAAGAATGAATAAACTCGTTTCAATGTAATATTTTTGATTACGATGCACTCAATTTTATTTGCAATTCTCTCTCCACAATATATCATCAAATGAGTGAACCACAACAAAAGCAAATAATGGAAAAACCTGTTCGGAGTTTGGTGGGATGGTCCATCGATGTGCTAGCAAAGCTGCAATCACGTCTGCCGCAGAACTGGTCTCCGTCGACGGGTCGTTCAATTCTAAAACTTGATTAGTTATTTATGAATGAGAGGAACTAACGACGAAAGGATCCATCACTTCATGAAGTTTCAATTCTTTAGGAAAAAAAACTCTTATAAAGACTCGTAAAGACAACTCTCACCTATTTATCAATTCATTTGAATTATATGGGAATTTTCATTTAGCGAAGTGAATTCAACACTCTTAAATAAACGTCGAAATGATTAGATAATACTGCGAAGATGAATGAAAATTCGGATGCATTAAAAACGATTTTAAAGAATATAAATGAGAATTGTGACTNNNGAATGGAAATTCGGATGCATTAAAAACGATTTTAAAGAATATAAATGAGAATTGTGACTTCTTTAGCATGTGTTGCGCTTTTTTCTGATGACACTATTGACATCCCTCGAACTAGACTTGGTGGGGACTTACACACGAATTGTTTGCGGGAAAAGATAGATTTCAAGTCTGAATACGTTTAAAATTTTTTGGTCCACAATCTCTCATTCAATATCATAAAAGATAGCGACCAAATATCGGTCGGGTATAACAGCTTTGCTTCTTGGATTTTTTTGAATGGAAATAGGCTCACTTATA
>JAARMF010000302.1:0-14678 GCA_022844705.1 Toxascaris leonina
GCGAAGTCGGAATTTTGCAAGGGGTTGTGTGTAATACTCGGAATAAAATAATGTAGAATAAGTCTTTTATACCGGTATAAATCTCCACACTTCCCTATTGATACGGATCACTACACGCCTGCTTCGCAGGTCCAGTCATATCGTGTTGTGGAAATTCTCTCGATGTTCTTACTGTCTTTTAATATTCATATGACTATCCGCGTGGAATAACAAACGCTGCTGCACTTGTTATACAACTTTCAGGTACGTATCTCTCACAAGTTACCTGTGCAATGAGGGGAGAAAGCATTCGCTAACATATGAAATGATCAGTGCAATGATTGCTTTGTCTGAAAGCCATTTTTTTTTTTCACAGCGGCTTGATTTGGGCGATTCAAAGCAACCTAGAGCAATAGAACAACAATAGCTCTTAAAGGTTTCGCAGTCACATAGCACGTTCTAATAAGTTCGCTGGAAGGTATTACGAGAAGTAATCAGCAGCTGTGCGATGTTCGTGATGAAAACGATCTTCTGAAGGCAGCTAGGTTTCTTTGTCTTTCTCGAAACGTTTATCGAATAAACGAACTAACGTGCATTTCCGATAAGAATACGGGCTTATGTTTATTTCCAGAAGAGGAAAAGAAGGAAGCAAGTTTAATCGGAGGAGGGGGCATTTAAGAGTGCAAACCTAATGAATGAAAGTGCAACTTCAGGTCGAGCCAATTCTCTATATGTTAGTTTTTGGGGAATCGATGCTGAACGATGCGGTTGCGATTGTTCTGACGTCGACGGCACTCGAGGTAGCCCATCCAACGATGAGTTCTCTATCGACTGGCCGCACTTTATGGGTGGCTCTTACGCGCTTCACTTTTGTCTTCTTCGTTTCGGCTTTTGTTGGCGCCATCATCGGCTTCGTTTCTGCCTTGGTGAGTCGTCTTTCCGCTGTTAGTGGCTGTATATACTCGATGATAAGGCATTTGAAAAGTTTTCTGGAAACACAAGAGATGGAATCAGTCGAAACCTGATGCCTCATGCAGATAATGAGAGGCAATGGGTAAAAATTGGCTCATAATGAGTTCGTTTTTGTTTTGTAGCAGATTCCTGTTTTTTTTTTCTTTTTTTGCATTCGAAAACGTCGTCATCAAAGTGGCTGTTTTGCATCAATCTTTTTCTTCAGTACTGTTTGTGTGAGAACAGTTAAAGTTAGTGGGACGATCGGAGCCGGCTGTCTTCTTTTCAAACCATGGTTTATTGCGTTTCGCTGTGTGATGGTGGTTATTTCAGCTTTTTAAGCATGTAGATCTCCGCAAAACGCCTTCTTTGGAGTTCGCTTTGCTTCTGGTTTTCGCTTATTTGCCTTATGGACTTGCAGAGGCTATTTCTCTCTCAGGTTTCACTTTTTTTTGGCCGTTTGTATTGACTGTTGGGAAGTTTCCATGAAGAGTTTGTTCCTACCATGCGGTTTTCCTGTCCTTTAAGCTTCTCCAATTCGAAATCTCCTTTTAGACTTCTAAAATTCACGAATGCAAAAGTGCCATATTAAAATTATCTGCCATCATAACTGGCAAAGAACAAAATCAGCAACAGTGCCTCAGAAAGTTTTAGATAAGGATGCCTTTTACCTCGAAGTTGACTGAAGATAGGAATTTTGACGAAATGTCTCATTCCTAAAATTCCCGCACAAATGAAAAGTAGGAATGTTCGCATCACGATTCAATCATAAATCTGGATGCAGCTCTCAACCTATCATCTTTTTATTAATATATTTGTAGGTGTAAGCTTTTGACCTCTTCCAACTCATAACATGGAAAACAGCCTAGTTGGACCCAGATGTGTTACGCAGTTTTAAGTTTGCCAGTCAGTTGTTGTTCCGTTCATCAAACTTCTAATGTTTTCTGCATATCTGAAACTTTTAGATGCTTGCATCTTTGAAACAATCAACTGTCATGCAAACTTCAAATTGATCTGTTTATCATGAGGAATGTTTCTTTGAGTTTTCATCGGTTCGTAGGTTGATTGACGATTCTGATGTATCAAATTGCGAAAAGTACATCCAGCACGAGCCTTTCGGTGTGCTTTTATCCCTAATTCAGCTTGAGATTGCTGTTCGCATGCGCAGATTTCCTTATCTTAGTATATAGAGTGCAGTGTTTAGAATGGAAACAGCATTGTTTACCAGTACGGTTCCTATTACAGACAGTAGTTGCAGAGGTTGGTTTACTGTTACGTAAATATTTTCACTGAGTGCCAATATTAATAAATGGTGTTTGAAAATCTTTTAACGTCTAGCTTGAAATATTTCACTTCCGTTCTATTTGTGCATTGCAAGATGCTTCATCTTTTTTCCCATTCAGGGATTATGGCGATATTGTTTTGCTCGATAACAATGTCTCAATATACACACTTCAGTATCTCGCCAGTCACTCAGATCACTATGCAACAAACGTTCAGAACTATTGCCTTCGTTGCGGGTACATTACATTTGATTGTCATATTCCTTGTGTGTCGGTGTTGTAGTTTATTGCTCATGCACTCTAACTACTAACGAACACCAAAACAGCTAGACTTTCCTAAAATTCCTTGAGGCGCGTCAGACTTCAAAGCCAGAATACACAGTTCCAGCCAGGGTCGTTCCGAAACTCAGAGTGGGCTTACCGACTGAATTAAAAATGCGCCAAACACTGCGAAAAAATTCATACAAATTATCTTCTCTGCGCAATTCTTTAGGGGTATCTTGCGTTGATTTCCAAAAAGACGAGCGAGAAGGGCGTAGGCTAATAAATGAAAATGCAAAGCGTGAATTTATCCGTAGCCGAGTAGAAATGTGCTGTTTTTATCGATGTTACAGGAAAGTACATCGGTAGTTTTTTTCGTTGTGACGGATGAGTGGATGCTTATTTAGTTAATAAATATATGTTTTTTTTTTCAGAGACATGCACTTTTGCCTACTTAGGAATGGCTTTATTCACAATAAAGCTCGTTTTTCATCCGATGTTCATACTTTGGAGCATAGTGAGTTCTTTTGTTTCAATGTATTTGGCATAGTTCGCTGTCTTTCTTTTTGCTTGTCTCGTATTTTTGTAATTTTAGTTTTCTTTTCGTTAATACAGCAGAGAATAGCCCCAAACTATCAAAACTTTTATAATTGTCACAAATTGTTCGACTTTCAACGTAATTTTCTGCAAACACTAAAACTTACTCTCACGTGCATCACTTTAACGTAATTGTATCACTATACTCATTTTCACTGTTTCGCTGGGTTTCTCACTCTTTATTCTTTTATTTGTTCTTTTTGAAGTCAACAACATGGAATTAAAGGAACTTAAAATATTTCTTGTTCTCTCCATTAGTCGATAATTTCGCATATTGAATGCTCGTAGCACTGAGAGTCATTCGAAAACGTCTAAGAGATGGCTATTCTCGTTTTGAATTGATTTTCCAAAATGTTTCACTCGTAGCACTACTAACACGTCGTATTGTTGGCGAGGGGTCGCAAACACGGGGAGGGGGGGGAAGGGAGAAGGAGAAAAAAATTGGGGGAGGGGAGGGGGGGGGGTGGGGAAAGGATTTTAGCATTTTAACTAGAGAGCCTTCTATATTTTTGTGTGGAGCTTTTCTTACTCTTCCATAAGCATACCTTTACGAGCGATCGCGACCTGTCGTTGTTATATTCAGTTTTTACATTGATTACGGATATATTAAATAATGTTCAATTCATCTATAGGGAAAGTTCACATAAAACTCATCAGGCGTAACATGCAGTTAGGAATGCTCACGTGTTTAGCAAAAGGTATTCTTCGAATGCTGAAGTATAGGTTGCATTACTTAAGAACACGTATGCTGCATATTGCGTGGCCATTGTTTGATTGTGGTCAACAAATGTCTTCAGTTATTATGCTTCATAAGCCGAGCATTGAACGTGTTTCCGTTGTCATTCCTCGTCAATCAATGTCGGCAAGTGCAAATATCGCTGAAGAATCAGTTCATCATGTGGTTCAGCGGTGGGCAGTTTTCTTTACCCTCTTCACATTCGTTTTGATAAAGGGAAGAATGTGTGGGTGAAGATCTTCCTATCACTCGTCTCTCTATGATTTAAGAAATTATGTGATCTAGCATTTAAGCTTCAAACTGCCTTTGTTACATATTTCTATCGTAGAAAGCTTCTTATGTTGTGCCTTGCAAGAGAAACCCATCTTTATGCTCTTATTAGGCGATATAGCATACTTGAATCGATTGAAATTTTAGAGTTAACAGAGAACTGCTCGTTGATTCGGGGTCGTTACAGGGGATTTTCATTGCGTTGTTGTTTGTTTGGTTGGCACATTTGATCATTTATGTGAGTGGCAATGTTTTAGATTGTGAATCTGAGGATATTTCATTCCGCACTCATCATATTGCTGCGGTCCCATAAAAACAATTCGCCACTTGTTGCATTTTTAAGAACATCCAAACAAGCGCTATAGCATAGAGCTTTAGAATAATTAATCCCATGCCAATTACCGCTCTTGTTAAAAGAATAAAATTCTGCAAGTGGAGGATGCTTTGATTTTTATGTGTTCGGCATACGACGGCAACTGTGTTGATTGCCGGATGGTAAATGAGATAAAGATTTTTGTCGTTTCTGGCGAAGTAGTTTCTGGGATAGAAGTTTCGCTTGGACTAGGGAGTGAAGTGGATTGCCCTAAAAGCCTGAACTGATTGCTTGAAAGTCGAAATAGACGATCATGTACTTCCGTCGTGTTTGTCTTCTAAATTTGCAAGAGCTAGATATATATCGCTGCATCATTTTCTGTATGTCGCTGTTATGCACGAATAAAACAATACGAGCTTAAGATTAGACAAAATTTTCGACGTCGTTAAAACTTGAAATAATGTGGCGAGGATTTATAGGAATGCGAGGCGCGGTTGCATTTGCGCTTGCTTTGCATATGTCGATCGAAAATGAGACCACCAAACGAATGTTGCTAACGACAACTCTCTTCATCACACTCTTTACAATCATTTTCCTCGGTGGTTCAACATTACCTCTTATGAAGGTTACTTATTACCCGCTTCACACGACTTTTTTTCAGAATCGTTCTTTTCGCGGACAAATCATCGCGTTGTCCTGAATTTGCCTCCACACTCTTAAGTAGAATCCACTTTTGATTGGAGCCACTAAACAACACAAAATAAAAGGATATATTTTCCCCGATTGCAGAGGTCCTTCTATCTAGCACTGCGAGAGGGAGAAGCGTAGGCTCCCGACCGGTCCAGTGCACCAGTTCGTGTTAGTGAGCACGTGCTATTGCCTGGTAAAAAAGAGAATGCCGATTTTAGATGATTCAAATATCTGCCATAGGCTAAAGATGCATGTCTACATGTTTCAGCCACACTGAAGTATATAAACGTTTCTCACCTTACGCTCTTTCTGACGATACGGGTTAAGGTAACAACCACTGACTTTGTCTTCTGTCCATCTTGAAGAGGTCAATTCGATCTAAACTCTTGTGGTCGAGTAAAAAGGTTAGATTAATGGATGAGACCGATGAAAAGATTTCGAGAAAATTGCGGTTTCATCCCTTGCATATTGACAAGAAATTTTAGGTTCTTTACGAAGTATTCCCGGAACATCCCGGTCCACAAAAGAAGAAAAGATCTCGACGCCGTAACGACAGGAAACGCAAAAAGTCGCCTGTCTTGCTGAGCAAAACGCAAGAAATGGTGGGTATTTGCAGTTCGTGACTCTTTTATTTGAATGTCGGAAAGATATTTTTTCATTTTTTCCTCATCAATTTTAAAGGAATTAAAATTCGGATGCAAAATATCATCGTAGTTTGATCTTTAACCAGTAGATAAGTTTACTAGTTGCTACAGGAGGAGTTTCTTGTGAGCAGGTAAGAAAGTATTCCATGTTCATAATTGGCCAACCTCCTCTCCTCGTTCTTTTATCTCAGTGCCGTCCAGTTTTAGAGGAATTTCGCGAAAGGCTTGCGGAAGTCCGTGCAAAAGTTCGAATAAAAGTATTGAAAAATTGAATGGGAAGCGTTGCGAGGCCTCTCCACCAAGAATTAATAGAAAATTGTAAGATCAATGAAAGATTATAGCTCAGGGCTCATGAATCATGTTTAAGATTGCAACGTTCTTGGTTGGATCAGCACAAATATTTCGGGCTTCACGCCGTTAGATACTGTTGAAAATAAATACGATCCGGATCCGCACAAGCGGCATAATTGTTGAATCCATGCTGAATTTGAAGGTCTTGCCGGCAGTCGAAAATGCTAGGGAATGGAACTGAAAACATTTCGACTGGGGTCGCTCGCCAGTTTTGAAATATTTGAAAGTAAGAGAAAATTCCCTCTCGAAAAACACTTATGAAGATAAAACACCTGTCTCTGGAGGGAATTCGCAAATTTTTTTTGTCAGCTTCCGGGGCGAGCATAAGCTCCTTAAATGCGGTTTGCAGTGAAATGCTCGGATGTGTCAAATCTATTAGCAATCGACGAGCAACAAAAGGGCTGATTGTTCAACCACTCGGATGGTTAGCATCACCCTCCTTCTGTTTTTATATTCTTGAAAGGGGAAAAAAGAAAAAAACAAATTAAAGAAATAGGGGCTTGCAGTTTATTTTCGATCAATCGGAACAGATGACGTCGGCATCCGAAGACGTCAGCGCCACTTCACGGCGTCGCGGCGTCAATGCTCCCCCGAACGTAGTGTCTCGGTTTAACGAGAGGTTCATGAAGCCGCTGTTTGTGCGCAAATTCACATCGCAGGTTATTTTCATTTCCTTTTCGAATGCTAGTAGGGCTTTCGCTCATCAAGCTCATTTAAGAGCTGCCATTCTGAGTGGAGAGTTGAAGTGTACATGAGCGGTAGCCTCTTTCTCCGCCTTTCTCCAGTTGAGGCGAGTAAGAAGTAGACACTAATTTAGGGACTTTGAAAATGGCGCTATTTGCACCAAATGTATTGTTACGTAAGAGGAAGAATCACCTATAAAAGAAATTTCCGTTCTTGGATAGATCATGAAGTCATCGAATCTTGTAATTTGCAGCCAGTAGGAATAAAAGTACGCAGTGTGGAGATGCTTTTAGTAGAAAAATAGCTGAAACTTTTTAACATTAACTGATTCTTTGGCAATTCATGAAAATCGCCATTGTCGTGATTATAACGAAACTTATGACGCATAAATGTGGGCAAAAAACTCTGAGTCGCAGCATTTCCCACACATCAAAGGGAGTACCCATGTATATAGATTCGAATGTACTAACAATTATGGTGCTTAATACTTAAGATACCTAATTTGAGTGTTTTGTTTATGGTGTAAAACGTTTCGATAAACACATTGCCTTGCGTCTTGTTTTCTTTTTTGCTGAGTTCTGCAAATATTTTAAATAGGTGAAATAATTACAGGAAATGATGGAAAATCGTATGAAGTTGCGAAGTGTCGCATGTGAGGTTCTCAACGAAAATAACGGATTGATAGAGGCGGCGGCTGAGGAATCTTCCTCTGATGAGCTTTTCGGTGTCGCGACTGATCCACTACTGCGATAGTACTCAATCCGACAATATTATGTAAATTTGCTCATTCTGAACTCTGCTGTTCATGGATTTGCAACTAGCGTTAATCGCCGTCGAACTATTGCTATTCTGCGAATGAAAAGGGAGGGGGTTGTTATGGAGGTACATAATTTGCGCCGTTGTTATCAATCATGCTTACACTCTACTCGCTCCGCATCATATTTTTCACAAAAAAGAACTAATCGACGCAGTGCGTCGGAATCCATTCGTTTTCTACTACGGACATCTAAATTTGATGAAGTGATGACTGTGGAAATTTTTCCCAAATTTCTTTCGGCTCTTTAAATTTTTAAAATAATCTCTATCTTTGAAAGGATCGCTTGAGTGCAGCATTCTTAAATTTCCTTGCTTGTTCCTCGATATCTAATGGCTGTTATGAGTGCTGTAATGCATCTATTTTATCCAATCACAATAATGAACATGATGCGGTGTTTGTGTCTGTGCTTTTCATAGTGAAAACTGTGATTTGATTTCATTGCTGAGTATTAAAGGCGCTTCTGTAAATACCTGGTGATGTGTGACATAGAATGACTTGCCGTTTGTTACATACATTTGGCAATTCGTCGTTTATTGTTAATAAATACCCTGTTTTCTTTGATGCCTCATTCTGTGAGCTTTTGTGGAGGGAATGTTGCAGTTGAGACGGTGCGAAGGGATTAGGTGATCTGTGAAGTGTCAACCACTGCGTGTTTAGTTGTCAACCATCATATCGGCTTGGGTTTAGCACGATGCCAATCCAGTGATATGCAGTAGTTTTGGACCATATGCTATACGAGTCCAGAATTTCGAGAGTGCCCACATAGTGTTTCTGGCATTCATCTCCGCCTATTCTCTTTCCATGAGTCGTTATTTGCATGGGTATGTTACCCATCTTGTGGTCAGATTTCGAATTCCTGCCGAGGCACAAAACAAAACAGTGATAGGATCCATCTTCGAGCTGATTTTGGTTCAGAATTGATCTTTGTGGATACTATTCGCTCATCAGTACAAGCGTCTTTTCCATGCATCCCATCATCGTCGTGCGTTGAAAGATTTTACTGCTTTTTGCGTGGACATCTCAAGTGCGTGATATCGCCCTTTATGTTTCAACACTCTCTGATGATATGGTTCGTCTTTTGCGAGGTCCTTTGAAACTTGGCATTATGCGTTTTGCAGTTGTGCTTACTGCGGCAAGATTAGACCGGAAAGAGTTCACCGATTGCAGAATGCTGCTGAGTGACCCAAAGCACATCGTAGTTGTCACGGATTGCGATCTCCGCATACGTCTGCTGGATTTGTTTTCCCTCGCTTCAAAGTCAGCACATCTTTTATTGATGCGTTCGTAAGCGGGCACTTTCTCACCGACAATCATATTCGTTTCTATGAAACGGCTGGAAATAGCTTCTGAAAGGTTATCGTCTTTCTGGATGGCAGCTGACATCTAGCGATCAAAGTTAAATTATCCAGATCCAGTGGAAGGTCATAAGTTTGTTTGGTCTCGACCTGCAATATGCGACCTTTAGAATGAAGGGTACGCGTTTATGAGTATCCTGGGCTCATCTTCGCACAGTTTCCTTTACAGATGGGAGTCTAACAAATTCATATTTACTTGTCGACGATCAGGAATTAAAAATATTGCATTATGTCGTAATGTTAAATGCTAAATGCGGTTGGCTAATAGGTAAATTTTGCTCCATCTTGCAGCATCTTATCTAATGCTAGAGAGAAAGGTTCTATTGGTAGTGTTGGTGTGTGCAATCTTCTGCAGCTGTAACACACACCGCGATAGCATAAGAAATGGTTTTCTTAAACGCAGAACAACCTTGAAGTGGAATCTGTATTAAATGCATTCGGTGCCGTACGGCAGTGCGCACATGTGTTTCGCGACCAAGCCGTGACCAGGTCATGGCGGGGAAGGAATGCTCATAGCGCTTTTGGTTGAGGTAATCTCTGCTTATCCACAACATCCGATTTCGAAAATCATGAAGCAGTACTGTGGAGGTGAAATACCTATAGTGTAAGATAAGATAGTCTCTTTTTCTTCAAAAATATTTAGTTCGTTATATGTCGGCTGCTTGTAACATATTTTTACATGTGCAATGAAAGATAGAACTGATCTTCATCAGTGCTAGAAGATCGTAGGGACAGTGCTTGCCTGATTGCGTCTTGCTTAAGCTTATCTGCCGTTGCAAAAATGCGCCTTTACCGAACAAACCAGCTTGTGTGTGAAGGCTTTTCATGAATTGGTGGAATTATTACCGTTCGAGATATCCGAATTTTTCGAGCTGCCTCACATGCCTTTCCCTTGCGTCCAGTTTCAGTCGTTGTCGATAACAACAACGAAAAGAACACTTCGTCTATTGCATTGTGTGCATAAGAACTCTAAGCAAACGAGTGATGATTATTTGTGTGCATCCATCCATCGTTGTGGCAAATGAATGCAGATAAGGAGAGGATTTGTTGCGAATAGACGCAAAGGGAACGAATGGCGGAAACAGAGCCATATCCGGCTTTCTTATAATATCATTCGAATCATTCAACCTTTTCAGTTGCGTTCACCTGGTGTAATTGGTGCTCGTATAGGTAGTCGAGCTGAAGGTTGTATAACGTGCATTGAGAGTGATCCGATGACGGCGATGTTCCACTCTTTTCGTATTTCTGACGCGAAATATCGACTTCTGAAGTTGCCTGAGAATCGCACTCTAAAAGAACTTCGTTAAATATCTGTAAATGTCGGTTAAATACCCTTAAATGTCATCACATCACTCATAGTCTTTTCCTCTAATGTTCATCTGCTCATTGCGCATTATATGCCAGCAACATTCTAGAAATTGGCTCTAGTGGTGGAGAACCGTTCATTTCAGCGCCTATGGAATGGTATCCATTTTGGTATCTTATAATACTGGCAGCTTCAGAATGTGAATACCGTCATCTTCGAAATGCATTAAGGAGATAAACGTTTGAGTGTAAAGGGCAGCGTACTAAAGATAGGACAGGCTACAAACGAGGGGGTTAACAAGAGAAGGAGGAACTCTCCTCTCTTCTTTCCGTTGCCTTTATCATCATCGACCAATAAAAACAGCAATAAGATCCACTGAATAATTTGCCTCCCACACCTTTCCCTCCGAAAACACTGTGTGATTTCTGATCATGGCAGTTTTATCATTCCGTTGCATTAAGATGTCGGTTGTTGGCAGCAGTTTTTATTATTAGCCCCGTCCGGTATGTATTATACTTATGCCACACCTGTTTCATGTCGAAAACAGCAATTTCATCTGCATTATTATCTGAAAATTTGTGTAGAATCTGTGAATCGGTCATGAGTGAAGTTTACGAGAGTGAGATGAAATTATCAACCTCGAATGTCATTCATTTGGTTTACAAGTTACGAATCACAAAAATTTTACTCGAGAATCAATTGATGCATTTGACGAATTGAGCATCTCTTTCTTGACTCATCGAGCTAATGATCTCTACCTTTTGCGCGCCAATTCGACTTTGAAATCTGTCAGTATTTTTCCGACAAAATGTTTCATGCTTCATCACCGGTTTCTTCAATGGGATCGTATCTTAAAGAAGTTAACTTCTGCCGGGCTTGTGTTGAGGGTGGCGGCTCCATATTGCCAACTTTCTCGACTCCTCTCGTAAAAATTCATTGCCGATCGATAATGGATTTTGTTTAGGTAAACCGATAAGACAGTCGTCCATTTTTGGGCTCAAGATGGCATAACTTGCGTCTTACATCATCATACTGTCGGTGTTCCAATCGCCCCGTACCTGCTTTTCTGAAGTTTTTCTGCTGAAAATCAACTGTCATATATATTTTTGTGATTAAATCGGTTATTTCAGTGGAAGAACCATCTTTGCCGCTAATTATATTCCTACTGAGCGATAAATATTCTAACGGCGAGTGTTGGCAGTGGTAACATTGAACTGCAAACGCAGCAAATGCACTATGCAGCAATATTCGATGAGTCCAAATCACCGTTTCTAAAATTTCACAAAATTTGTAGCTTGCGAACTGGCTTCGTGCAATGGACCACTTCCCACTATCAGAACCTTCCCACAAACCGGTCATTTTTTAATGAAAAATGTCGAGATTTGTCGATCTACTAATTTGACTGCAAAGGGATTGGAAGACGATGAAATATTTGTGTTTCCGTGTCGTCCTTATTCAGTGATTGAGGGCAGAGGAGAGGAAATGAAGATAGGAATGGCTGTATGAGATTTGAATCGTAACTTTTTTACATTTGCAACCGTATTGACTTTGAGAGGTGGACGACGACCAACTGTGACCTTCACTGCATTCTTTGGGATGTGAGGAAATAGCAGTAGCAATGCTATCGATTAAGGTTGCAATTTTCGAAGCAGTAGAAGCTGCATTTTTGATGGGAATCAGTCGTGTCGACTCGACCACGTTCTATAAGTGCTTCTAGGACTTTGACGTCGACTCCTTAAAGTGCTTAAGAACTCGGGAAAGAGAACAGCATGACGATGAACTCGTGAGTTTTCACTCGAAGGCTTGGTCGATTTGTTGGCCATCGTTGACTGCTTCAGTGCCAGACTCAACATTTTCTCTTATGCAAAATTTTTTATCATCGCTTGGTGTTGTGAGGTTCAGATGAAGGTTGTGCTATGAGCCAAGTTGCTGCATAGGTTCTGAATAGTTGTTCAGCTATTACGACTTCACGACAAGCTCTGTGCTTCCGGATCTCGACTCGCATACTATTGAAAAGCCTAATGACTCACATAATTGAGCCCAGCACTGAACTATTGTTTTTGCTGAATGAAATTATAGTGCAAGCATAGGTCGCATTGAAGCATCAGTGTGACTCCACTGTTCTATATCTGCATCATCATACATCACTGGGTTTGCCATGTGAGTGGATGAAGCTAGTTTACCTCGAATAAAAGAATTTTGTGAGGTAAAAGATGAAGATCGCCGTTCTTATTTCCGATTTTCCTGGAATTTTGACCACTAGGAACCACCAATCCACCAGTATTTTGACCACCAGTCTTTTACTGTCTGCAAACCCCATTTCCAGGAAAAAAAAATCTTATTTCTAGAACGATTTGGCCCGGCTAGGTGGGGCTGGTCGTACCAAGCCGAACATGGAATGTTCGCGAAAAACCCTTACCTGGGGCTTGCGTCTTTAGCATTTCAGAAAAATAAATAAGCGTCGTCGCTAAAATCTGAGGATAACCAGGCTTAGGCCGTAGCGTCTAGTTACGTATCTGCTGCATATACCGTTGCCCACAATATCGAACGAATATAAGATGTATTATTGCTCGTATGAATTGTCTGCGCATTTCTTTGTTCTTTTAGTGCACTGCTTTTAATAACACAGAATGCTTCGGATGTGCACTCATTGTGGACACTGTTCGGACACTACGTTGGCCTTCATCGAAGGCTTGATAATAAACAGAAGACCAGAGCTCGAATCCATACTGCTTCCCTCACCTTTGCCTCTTCTCGCTTACCTTTTTATCATTTATTCACGGATTACGTTGAACAATTACGAAAAACGTTGAGGACGAGGTGTGTCTTGGGCAATTGTTACACAGGGGTACAATTCCTTTGCAAGCTGTGCGGAAGAAATTTTTGTTCCTACTCCTGAGCATTTAGTTTGCAATATGAATTCTTGTGCAATATTTTTGACGCAGTGATCTGTACGATGCTGTATTGTGGGATATCACACTCCGTTCTTTCATTCATCTCCGCTGCAGCTATTAAATGGAACTTTTCTGCTCGTATTGAACAGTGTGGAGTTATCGTTTCTGCACTCAAATAATTCTTTGAATGCAAATGGAACTTTATAATTGCATCGTTGTGTAATTACTGAAAAATGTGACAGTTTGCAGTTGATGCGTGATATTTGTATCTCCTTTGAATTGTTTTAGTAGGAAGTCTCAATGAACTCACCAACTGTAAGGCAAATGGTTATAGCAAGAATTGTTATCTGATGATGTTGGATAGTGCAAATGCAGACGCGTAATTGGTTTTGTAGTGAATGTTTGGGAATTGATGGCTAATTGTGGCATCGATAGCTTTTTTATTTCTGTGCTGATTGCCACTTCTTTCCATACAATTTCTCGTTCACCTTCGCTTTCGACATATCTCGGATGCGTCTGTCTGAGCAAAAATACGCTGAAATTATGCAGTTATTTGGCGACACCGTATAAAATCTTCACAGAACTGTTTTCCAAAAGAGCTTCACATTTCAAAGCTGCAACCTTTATGGCTGATGGATTTCTTCAAATCTATGTTATAGTTTAAATCTCAATCAACGTTTCGAAACGAAATCGTAAAGAGATTCACAAGCAAGACTGCAAAACAGAGGCGCAATGTACCATTTTTCAAGCTTATCCAACATTCAGCTTCGCTCGTCATCACATCGTGGAATGGTGGCGGCAAGTGAATAGTGGTGGTAGCTGTGCAAATAATTTTGACTGTAGAAGTTAGAGCACTATGGATAAGAATGTTGGGTAGATGGGAGGAGTAGGAATTGCCTTCTCTCGCGATCACTTTGCATCGCAAATGTTGCCTCGCTTCAAGTGGTGATTTCAAATTATTCAATAAGGGCAATCAAGCATGCGTTAGGCTCAATTCTGCCTCTTTTAAACAGTCTGAATTCGACATACTCATAGCCAGCAGCAGCATTGTTCAAATAAGATGTTCGCATAAGCGAGGAAGTGATATATCATTAGGCATGTAGGGTTGACAGAGAATAAGTCACCGTCATCAAGGCACGAAGAAGCGATGCAGTGTTCGAGAGTGTTGTCAACCCGTCTCAACAGCCAAGGCACAAAGTCGTTCTCAAGCTCTGCAATTGATTTCATTGAGAATCTATTCGCCATTTTACGTAACATCGATTCACTCATTCACTGCGCTCACCTCTTACAGTTGTTTCTTGTTGCATGCAGTAACTACCCTTGTTTGAAGGTTGTGAGTAAGGCGTTGCGAAATTTGGCAAATATTGGAATAAACATCATCAAGTGGGCTGAACACAAGTGGGCTGCAATATTTTCACACTGATTTGAATCAAGCATTAGCTGAGTAATTTTTCTGCACAAACGTTTTTCTTTCCTTTTTCGGTGGAGACCAAAGATGGTTTTAGAGAATTTTTTACGAAAGTCTTAAGTTGGAACTGGGCGGTGGG
>JAARMF010000302.1:14895-47326 GCA_022844705.1 Toxascaris leonina
GGGAGGGTAGGAGTCGAACAGCATTAAGAAAGAATGTCACGCTGAACTCTCTCTTCATCACGCTCTTTCCTCAACCAAATTTTTCATGCACTTTTGCACTAAATTAATCTCTTCAAAGTGTTATATTGTGGCTGCACGTCTGTGCGTGTTCATGTACATGTTTCGCTGTGTCTGTGCGGTAGTTTCAACGTGATAAGGACTAAAATAAAAGTTGTCGGATTTGATGGGTATAATATGCGTACGTGCCTATTCAGCACTCTAGTTCATCAACTTCATAAGAAGCCCAACTTATTGAAATCTTCGAAAAAGTGTTGCAAATAAACGAATATTTTTTCGCATATTTGTGCAGAAATTCACATCCTAGAAATGCGAAAGTATTATATCCCTCCTTTTGCATATTGTCGTTGTGCTGTGAAAGAAATGTCATCAAAGGATTGGAATGTAAAAATGCGCCAACGCACTTCCTGAGAGTTTCTCGTGAACATTTTCTCTGTTGTTTGGAATTTGTCACTGATTTGGAGCTGTATTCCAGTGGAAGCATTAAAGCTATTTGTTTATGTAAATATTCACAGGAAATACTGCTGGATTTCATCTTTTCAGAGTTGATGAGCCATTCTTTGTGAATGAGCATGCGTTTAAAATCGGCATAAGAATAAGCGCAATATACGATACCTTCTAGCTTAGACGTATCTTAGCTACGACTAAAGAGGATCAGATGATGTAGCGATTACGGCGACTACAAATATTAGATTTCATGCCTTTGGGTAACAATTTCCAGCCTGTCAATTGATTAACAGATGGAGCTAAGTTGTTTGTGTCAATACGATTGTTTGTGAGTTGATAAGCTGGCGGGAGCTGATGAAATTAGCTTTACTAAAAGCTAAATTAGTTTGCGTTCAGGAATAATATTATGAACGGCAGTCTTCTGGTCTGTAGGCAATAACTTTTGGCTTGCCAAGTGATAGTAGGCTAGGACTTTTCTACTGACAAGGTGGTCGTAGTGAATTTCAAGATTCACTTTTTTTTTCTCATCAAAGATTTAGAGCACCGGCCACCATGTCTTAAGTTTTTTAATTACTTTACGTTTATTGGCTCATAATTGATCTCGTGTACTTCGTTCAGTTCGAGTGTTATATTTGTGAAGTTTCACATCGGTTTCTGAGGGTTTTTGAGCAAAATACGCCAAAATAGTGATGCGTTCTCTACTACAGCCGGAAACCACACAATGTAAAAAACCTTAAATCATCGTCTAAGCGCACTACATTTTCACAAAGATGCTCATTGCATTCCGTTGTATTTGGCTCTCAATTTCCACGTGCTCTAAATCGCAGAAGAAGCTTGTCGGTAAAAGCTATATCTATCACTCAATCTGAATCGCCAAGCATCTCTCAGCTTGAAGTTGTATGTTTTGATCAAGCACCAGTAAGGGTTATGAGGTATGAATTGAAAACTGACCTGCAAGTACCAGCTTCTGTTTCAAAGATTTCCTATGCAGCTGCCGTGTATCGGCTGCCACATGTCTTACGCTAACGATCTCTTCCACAAGATTGCTTTTGATGGCCTTCTGGATGGTGCCATCAATCAACTGGTCGACCATTTTGATAGCGATTTGTGCACTCTCTCGTTTTTCATATTCTCGAATTCTTTCATCTTTCTCGCGAATCTTTTCAGCCTACAAAATTTGAAATTCATTTCATATCTGTAAAACACCCTTAAAAATTCTTCGGTAATAAATATCACTTTCAGTGTTGACGTTTTCCTATTAAGAGAGCCAAAAGAGAGAATGCCTTGAGGTCAGGTCAATCTTTTCAAAGGTGATTGTTTTGTTTTGGAATTGATTTGATTTATAGATTTAACAGGTGTACTAACGTGCATATTTTTCGTTTCATCAATTTTCTCGATGAGCTTCTGAGTGATTTTCCTCTCGTAATTGAGCTGATCAATGAGCTTCGCTGTTTTTCTCGCCTCCTCTACCGAGCGTTGCTCTTCAATAAGTGAATTAATAGCCGAGTCGAGAGTGAGTGTGATCATCTCATGTACGATCACTTGCACATGCTCATCGAAACTCTGTAATAGATACAGTTCCATCGGTTGAAAACTGTAAACTGAATATGGTTGCTTGAAAATTGGGATGAATTTATTCATGAGATACATAGTCCTATGCTAGCAAATGGCACTACTCTCAAACTTATATCACACGGTGCACTCTCGAATTGTTTCTATATCTTAATAGCAGTGATGCTGTTCTATCGAGAATTTTTTTGCGCCATATCATTATGGTACATTGCAAAGCGTGGATCAAGCAGTGAAAGTTCACGCTCTTCAAGGCACATTCGTCAAGACACTGCTAAGGAAGTTGTTTTTCCGTATCTCGCCACTCCATATCTGTTTGTCGCGTATACACGGCTGATCTGGACCATCAGTATAAGGTGTAGTTGCTGTATAGGAAAGCACAGTTCCATTTTCTATCACAGCATCCATCAGCCTTTCACATATCGCTATGTTGTCGTCGATAGGGTTAATCGTATACGCAGAATTTTTGTTGATTTGTGCTAGAGCGGGTGAAAACATTGGAATTTCGCCACCAAAACAGCAGGAACCCTTCTGAAGCTATTTGTATTTATTCACACGACAAGGGTTTTTTTTGTAAAAGCAGAAAGCTGCTTCAACGATGCAAGCATCCACGAGAAAATATATATGGTAAGGAGTTGCCCCTTTCTTTCGATGTTTTCTCTCATAGGGTCAGTGCAGCCGTATATCCTTTAAATTTACTGGTGATCAGGGCAATTTGTGCGTGCCTCTTCATCTATTATTGTCGAGCATAATCTTTACCAATTTTATTGTTGATTTCAGCGGAATATCTTTGGAATTGCTCTACTAACATTTACGGTTTATAAAGTGTCCACATTCACCTCGTTAACGAGTCGCGTTTACTAATACTCGGTTGATAGACAAGTGTTCCTATATATGTGACATTGTATTGATAAGCGTGTTTTGCCCCAACCCACCTTCACCCTCCCTTCCCCACCCTTCCTCCGCTTGATCGATGAGAGTGGCGTTCTTAGGTACACCTAGAGCGAATCAGTCTTTGTCTGCTGTTTCGATTACAATGTTAATATGTAGGTTGCAGTATATAACTAGTGCCTAATGATCAGTTCTCGTCAAACTACTGTTTACTTCTGCCTAGGAGGTCGATATTTTTGTGTCGCTCACATCAGCAGTTTGCACGAGTGCATCGCTCCTCCCGTAAATGCCAGCCGACGTTGGCGGAGGCGTGGTGACAGCTCGACGAATATCAGTAGGATGATCTGGTGCCATTAAGTCTAAAACTGTCTCATTAGTTAGAACTTGCGTCGAAGCAGAAGCCTCTTACTGACTCTTTCGTCTTCTCTGCAAACAATGCAAGCTGTGTGATATGAATTTCTCCACATATACTACGTGCACAACTTTCTTTTCTCACATAAGCAAGTTGTAGAGACAAAAGAAAATGGTCCAAGGCCTACTCCTTGCTTATGTAAAGATAATCGCCAATTTTGATGAGAATTGCAGATTCCTTTCTAAATTTATTACATTTTTAGCACCTCTGCAAGTTTGTCGAAAATCTGATTTTCCTTTAACTATAGAAAAATATTTCCTTTAACTATAGAAAAATATTCATCTCGTCTATTGCACTGCGATCCTCAATAATCAAGGCAAAAGAAAAAATGTGGCGCACATTTTGCTCGTGTTAGCGTGTCCACAGGGATGAATCGGACATTTCTAAAAGCGGTGCGACTCTTCGCAAATCCACTCCTATTGGTCCATTTCTTGTCGATGGCCATATTTTTGGAAAGTTCACTTGACTGTATTCCGTCTGGAAGTAATTTCGTGATGCCGTTGTTGAGAAGCGCTTTGTGTTTGGATAGACGTTCATACCCAGCCAAAGAAGCGAGACGTGATATTCGCGATAGTTTCGTGCTATGCACCTCTGTACTCCCTCCCGGGTATCGGCCAAGGCCCATACTCAAGCGATTCCTGTAATTGTGATCTTGGAAAATTTGTTGGAACGCAAAATGTCTATGAATACAGAATGCGGAGTCGATCTTTTGGGGCTACATGAAGTAGTTTTCTCTGCAAATAACGATTCTTAAAAACGTTCCCATCTAGCAGTTTTGTAGGAATCAGTGGAGGATATTGAATGATTTCATGGGTCTTGGCTCTAGGATAGGTCAAAATGTTCATCACGGCTGCTTCTTAAGTCTTTTCTTGATTTCACCAAGAAACAATTTTCACTTCTCATAATCAAATATCGAAAATAAATAAGCAAGAGCTAACATCAAAATGCTAAACAAACCTGATAACGTCAGCACGGAAGCGCCTTTCGCTTTCTTCTTTATGGATCTCTTTGCGTATTCGCTCCTGCTGTGCTCTTCTGTTAGCAGCTACAGAACCACGGTAAACGCGTGGATCGACCATTATATTATATGTTTCCATCACTGAAAGTGACTCATAAAGATCAGCCAGCCAACTCCGATAGTATTGAGCCAATTGGGAACATGGCAAGCTGGTCACCATGAGAACGCTCGAAAGACAATTTCTTCACCACATGCTTAGCTTCACCCTAGTGTCTCAAATAAAACTCGCGCTTGTGCATCTCTTAAGTTGGTGAAATAGAGTGGGAGAGACACAAAGGGTAAGCTTTTAGAGGGCAATGGAGGGGCATTAAGAAAAAAGAGCTTTCAGTGAGACGAGAATTGTTTTTCTTCTTGAACTGCTTGAATAAAGCCATTCTTACTTTCTTGGCCATAATGTCTGCGCTGCTTATATTTTGCGATGAGTTGGCCAACTTCCCTTTGAAAAGATCACCGAAACGCTAAATGATATAAAGTTTCATAGTGAGTTGTTGCAATTGCAATCGTTCAGATAATAGTCGCCCGAAATATATCCTGAAGTAGTGAGTGTTTAAGAGGTGGCAGACTACGACCACCAAGAAGAATGCTGAGGTTTAACAAATCCAACATTCGAACGGAATCATTACAATTGAGCAGACAACGAACAGTATGGAGCTACAGTTGAACAGATTGACTAATCGACTGATCGTTCGCAAGTACAGATTAGACATGTTTGAGAGATGGATGCAGGGAAGGTGAGATGCAAGAGTAACGCTCTTTAGCCGTATGTCTGTGCTTCAAGTTTTCCGGGGCGGTGCTAAGTCGTTAAGCGCTTTCTGCGATGTGCAGCATGTGAAGCGGAAATGTAAGACGTCTAGAAAATTATTCGAGCGTTTCGGCTTTGAGCAATTCCCCCAGCAGTATATCAACGCTTGGCTATACGATAAGCTAGTAGCTGGCTATTAATTTCTGAGCAATTTGAGCATTGCGCAAACAGTTTGATGACTGTCATTTTGATGCATTCTCGCTTTGATTTTTACAGCAGTCTTTTTGATGTGTTTTGCAGTGACATTGTGGGATTCGACAAGACAATTTAAGAATGGCTAACGACTGTTAGGAATTGCTTACTTTTCTTTACATGCATACACCAACTTATGACCTCATTACGTTCTCACCGACGGGTCATATGTCAACTTGGATACAAGTCAGCTGCAGATCTCTTACTCTCTGGCTTGTAATCTGTGCTTTTACGATCTTCATCTTTTTCTTTAAATCTCATGTGATTTAAATTCTACATTGCAATTCATTCACTTTGATTTGAAAAAGGAAGGTAAAGTGCGTCATGAAAAATAGCGACCGCTGACTGAGGCAAAATATGAGCCAAGCAACAAAGGTTACAGCTGATCGTACTTCTTGACAGAAAATCTCTTTTTGCCATTGTCATAAGCACAGACGGATGTGAGTTGCACAGACGATAAGTCGACGTTTGTAATGTTCGTTAGGATAGATGAAATAGCTGTTCACACTCTATAGAGCACGATCAAATAGCGTCTAAATAATACCGAGGACGCTGTGCCATCGATTGCTTCCGGCTGTTCGGTATGTGCTGCGGACGAACTGAATTGCACTCGGTAATTATAAATAGGACAGAGATGTCATAAAGTCGCACCAAAAAAAAAAGAGAAACAAGCCGGCGCAATTGGTATTTGTAGCATTGCATATCAACTATAATATGAAGTGGGATCATAATAACTACAATGCATCGTTCTCAAGGCACTTACATTCGTAGCAATAGAATATCCCCTATGGAGTGTGGCAATGAATATTCAACGGTATTTGCCTCTAAAGATTTTAACAATTTTCTGCCTACTCAAGAAGTGAGAAATTGAAACGTGAAATAATACTAAAGGTGAAGTAGTGAAAGATTGGAAACTTGAGCTGATTGAATTGAAAACTGAAAAATAGAAGGCGTGATGCAATTTAAAAATTACTCATCCGCCGACGTAACTGAAAATCGACAATTGTCATTCCATAATGTGATAGTGAAGGAAAGATCGATATTCGATTCATGCCGTCTCTATAGGATGATCAAGAATGATGGCAGAATGTTGGACGAGGGGATCTACTGCTATTCGCGGAGGGCTTCGATGATGCAATTCTAGAATACGCTGGAAACGGGAGCGACACTACATTGCAAGTCGTTTGTTGAGCCAAACAGTGACAACAGTCGAGAACAGAAATTGAGCGATAGGGAACGCGAGATCATTGTGGAACAGATTTTTCGAGAGTGACGGAGACTGAATGAGGCAAGCATCCGGTTGAGTTTTAAAGTATTGATGTATCGCAGAAATCTGTGCATCCATGTGTCACTATGGATTGGTAAGCGCCTGTTAAAATAGGAGGCATAAGAAGAAGTGTGACTGAATATATATTAATCCACAATTCCTCTCAACAATCCTCCATTTTGAGGTGAAGGGGGACTTGCAAAGGAAATTAAGAAATACCGTAGCGAGACTGAGTAAATAAGCAGATTTAGTTAGCTGTCAACCGAGTGTTTTACCGACTTTGGCAGCGCAAGAACGCAAGTTAAATATTGATACGGGCAGAAGGACAGATTAAGGTCGGCAATTATTTCATCGATGGTTTTACTGCGGCCGGAAATTGTGCGAATGAATTTTTTTCTTTTTTTTTCTTTTCTTTTTTTCTCTTCTTTATTTTTGAAGAAAGCGATGATGTGATAAACATTATGAAATATCGTTCGCTTCCCTCACCCGTTCAATTCCCTGTGTTGCGGAGGTGAGAGGTGAGGCACAGTGGCGTCATTTTTGGCGACGGTAACTGCGCGCTTGAATGAATGAGCTCGCACTAAAATTGGGTTGAAACGCTAAAGCGTATCGGGGCCAAAACGTAGCGCACATGACACACCGCATTTTGGTGCACACATGACATAGTGGCTTTGCATCGGATAGCCATCGGTCAGTGAGTCGCCATGGTATTTCATTCATCGGCTTTCCTTCTCCTCGCAACTCGTATGTCCTTTCCGCTTCATTTTTATTTTCTTTTTCGTAGAACGGTCAATAACCGATAGTGAATGCCTTCTTTGAAGGCGTCATGTGAAAAAGAAAAATTTTAATATTAGATGTGATTCGAATGTGTGTGTTGCTAAAGAGAAGGGGTTTACGTGCGATTGTTTGAGGCTGGTTGCAGTTGGAATTAGTAGAAACGAGTGGTGGAAGAGTGATCGAGTGGTTCAGTTTCACCAGCGCGCATTGAACGACATGGGATCGGAAGCTTTATGCTCATATCTACTGAACTTGGTCGTTATAGAGAGTAAGAACTGAGGAGGAAGAGGCTTCTCTTATCAACAAGTCTGCGTCATATAAAAAGTTTCCGTCATTTTTCGCATAATACGCAGTAGTAAATGAACCGAATTGGTTGTTTCTGCGCATCTTTGCGTCGTTCCCCTCTTTTGAATTATGTTTAGAAATGGCGACATATACCTCATGAGTACTTGCACGGACACTGACATTATTCGGGTCATTTGCACTTATTTGAACTAGAATGTCTCTGTTCACTAGTATTCGAGTTGTTTTCGAATCTTCCATGGATCAGCAAGTATGCAGAACCTTTAAAATACTAGAGTGGGCTGAGAAATTCAGCTAAAGAAGTTGCAAATGCATATAATTTCAAAAGGGGACGTTGCGTGTGAGAGGATTGCGGGATAGAGTTGTCGGCGAGCTGCACGGACACAACTTGCAATCATTATTGAACAGTTTAGCGCAACTCATGTGCATCTGTGCAGCTTTTTGAATCGTCCGAACGCTCACAACTTTCATGCCTCAAGCGTTCCGATGCATACGCTACACAAATCATCTTGCTCTGTTGAGTGTTTCAAAGTTTCGTCATCCAAGGTCTATAGTGGAAAAAGGGGAAGAAAGGTCGAGTTTATGATCAGTTTTGGAGACCTTATGTTCCGATTTCACTTCTGAAATGAGGTAACTATAACGATTCAAGTTTTCTCCATTTGTTGTTCAAAAATTAGTCTAAAAGATGCAGCGTAATTATGCATAATAATTGTGGTCAACTCATCGTATTTAGAGAAGTTAGAAGAAGCAGATGCAAGTCACCAACAGCTTCAACTACTGATTGAAATGAGTACGAGGATAAGCTTTCCGGAACGAGCTTAGGCTCGTGCTTAATTCATCAATAGATCAAGCGATCTTTAACTTATGGCAGTAGGAGGCTATGGGAGAATGGATTTTTTGGGAAAGTTTCGAACAGCAATGAGGCAATTCGATCCAATTTGCTCTGAAGTATTCCAAGATGTTCCGTACAACGCTCACTTGCCAAATTATAGCCAATTTAAAAACAAACATTTCCAAATCATAAAGTTCCGCTTATGCGTCTGAACACGGACCCTNCGTGCATTATGTCTCGTTTAGCTTCATTTCCATTGAATTGAGCATCTATATGGGCGCGCATCCCCCTGCCCCGTTAATCTACAATAGCCTCTGGGAGTATCCCCTCCCGTATTTGAAGCTCTCTGTGAACAATTAGGGGTATAAGCATGTGGAGCGATTGCATATGATAATATGAATATAATGAATTACTAAAAGTGTTACAATTAATTCAGTGGTCAACTACGAAGTGGAAGCATTATTAGAATGCAAATTTGATGGCAACAATTGGTGCGGTTGGATTTCCGATCCGGTTGATCAATGGAAAATTGCTTCATCTATACACGATAACGAAATTCCATTTGACTTGCAAGGAACAGGTATGCCAATTTCGTTTGCGCATCGACTGGAGCCATTTATTAATTTCGTCCTTATTCGAAATGATTTGTGGTTATACCCATCATCGTATCAGATTTGATTATATGTCGAGATTTGTGACCCAACTCAGCTTTCCAAAAAATTCTCATTCGGCTTTAGCTTCATTCATTTTATCAGATTCATCAAACTGGGAACCACTTTTGTGACTCAACTATACTCGATAAAAGGTGTTATTGAGAGGTGTTTTAATGAAACAGCACTTCATTCCTCAGAAAGGAAAATTTGCTTGATAGGCAATAGCCATTCTCAATATACAAAGATACAGAGAAAGCTGTAGTTTCATCGATTCCCTTATCGATGCAGCTGACAACCACGCTCACACATGGATGTTGTGACCAAAGTTTCGAAACTCGTGGTGGTCAGTATTCTGGCGATTCGTGTGCATTCGCAAATATGGAAGAAATTGAGGGTTTAGGCATCATTAAATATACAATTGTATAATAGTTGAATGTCTTTCAACTTAGTGATTAGCAGCGCGACGAAGTGTTCCGATGAAATTATATGCGCATTTTACCCTTTTTTTCACTCTACATCGCTAAAAAATTTGGTTGTCGGAATTTGGCTGTTAATCCACAAAAGAATCTGATTGCTTGTGAACTTCAGAAGACAATGCAAATGGATGAGCAGAATATCATTTGTTAGACGTATACAGTGAATGAAAATCCGGTTTAATTGGAGTCATCCATCTCGTGTTTCATAATAATACAGGCGTTTAGTTATCATCGACACGCCAGTGAGAGTTTTCTCTATAACGATGACGCAGAAACTTTTTTTACAAGTTTAGAAGCTCAAGTACCGTATTTGCTGGAATAAAGACCTCCTTGATTAGGGATCGTTTAGAGTCGAAACACTTTGTTGCATTGTTGCAGAAGTGTTTATCTTTGGCAGTCAAATGCGCCATCAATCACTTTAATTCGCTGCTGCTGCTATATTTAAATGCATCTTCAAACAAAAACTGAACTGGTCAAAATATATGCATCGAAAAGATCGTCCTTCCACCTATGCTACCTTATCCTCTCTCCCTGTTTCTTTCCATTTAAAATGAAAGCCTTCTACTGTGAATATGTCCTCGACTAGAATCACGCATAATAAAGTTTCCTGAGATGGTAAATTCAACAGTTTACGACCTCAGAAAGCTCCATTACTCTCGATTCTCGACGAGGACATATTTACGATCATGTTTACTGAAGTAAATACGGCACATTTCTGCCGCAGTAATACTGCAAATTGATCTTCGTTCCAGCTGTATCTTGCATTTCTTTCAGCACATGCAGCATTTTAAGAGAAACCCATCGTGTCTACTATCGTTGTGTGAAATGCACCAATGCTAGTTAACTACTGATTACGTTTATTGTTCGTCCAATCGGATGTATTCGAACTGTATATTTATATTTGCGCAATGAATATAGCTGCTTTTAATTTTCACAGCACCATTCACAAAACTTGCTGGCCGTTTTCTAGATTGACAGACTACAATCAGAAATAACTAGAAAGTTGAGGCAATTTTGTTTGAGATGCGTGTTACAAGAACAGAGCTTCAATTTGTTCCTGTATTTGAGGAATGAACATAGCTGCCTTCAGTTTAGATCATCTATTAAGCTAAGAGTCGTCTGAGTGATGTGTTTGGATTTTAATGGATTTTCATCAGTTATCGAAATATAGGCATATCTGTAGCTCAAAAGGACATACTCAGAGAAGATCTCTGTGCGGTGTTTGTGCCTTCACTCTGTTTTTTCGATGTGTTTTGTAGATTCGCTAATTTAAAATTCTTATAAAATGAAATTCTCATAAAATTATCTGCACATTGTCATGCTTGTTCAAATATTACGCGTGAGGAATTGAACGGGGATTCGCCTTGTTAAAGGCAGCCTCAAGCAACCGATAGGGTTTGGCTGTTGATGCAGTCGAGTCGTTATCCCATCCCCATCTCGTATTTGAGGTAAGAAATTCCATCCATTATTTCCTCACAGTTGCTGCGTTTCTTTCTTGCCCACTAACACCCATCATCACCATTTCCTTGTTCGTCCTTGTTTTTCCCTCCACCACCTGCTCTAACTCGTCTTCAACAGTGTTATCTTTCTGTGTTACAATTCACTTGAGGTGGACCGTATGCGTATACTAAAGGGCAAGGCCCTTCGAAATTGGAGAGTCGTCTTGTGAGTCCTTCGGTCGATTCGCTTCCACAAGGCTCATTGCTCATCTTTGCGTATCGAAAAAGTGCGACGCCTTCTCTCGAAGTTAGACTATTTCTGTTTTTTTTTCTTTTCTTGCTTTTAATTCTGTTATATTCAAATAAGCCAATGAGCTAGTTATGAGTGGTTGAAAGTGAAGTGACGTGAGGAACCTATTGAATGAAAAGTAAAACTCTAAAAGAATCTATTGAAATTTCTGGGCACTTGTGGATGCTTGATTTCGACTTGTTTTCCGAGTATAGAAGCGTTATTTGTAACCGCTGACTAGTTCCTCTCAATATTTTGTTTTGCTTTTATTCGGCCAAACTAGACTAATGAAGAATTGGCCTGGTGGTGATAAGAAGTGATAAGAAGAGAAGTGGATCTTTATCAAAGTATTCTTTTCTGCATTTAAACTTTTGCAAATCAAAACAATTGACGTCGCTTTAGAGGGCTAAAGACAATGCTAACCCAATGTTATTGTGAGCAATAATATAGTTTTCATATTACATAAATGCCGCAACTTTCCATGCTATAATTTCCATAAAAGTGCATCGTAGTTATCAGTTATCAGTGCACAGTTATCAGTAAACAATGGCCAAAAGAGTCACACTGAAGTGAAAGGTGCTAGATTGGCTGATGATGTGTGCCTTGCGGGTTTGACGTTTGTTAGAAAATTGTGGACTTCCTTGAAATGGAACAAGATCATTTTCTGTTTATGAATTTACTGTACTTTTGTGGAGAATTTTCCATTTCACAGTTTAGATTTGTCTACTACAAACAAATGATTTGATTTGTTTGGACACCATCACAGGCGCCGCTCATGAGCACTGGACTCAACACTCTGTGACACTTCCGCCGCAGCGAATGCCGTTCAAGGTATGAAGTCTTCCATTTTTTAAAATCACAACCTGTGAAATAATCGGATTTTGGTGCGCTTGCTAGATCGTTTGTACGGGCGACTCAATTGCATCACTCCACACAAGAATTGTTCGAGAATACGAAAATGGTGACATCTGCGAATATGCAGGAAAACGAAACAGGATGCGAACGACAGCATTTGAGACTCGATGGTCATCGAACACCCCCTGCAGTCTTCTAATGATAAGCTTGAGAGTGCATGACGCTTCACACTCAAATATCATTTTCACAAAAATAATTGGTCATTTTAGTTGCTTCGTATTTTAGATTATGGGAACTATTACAACTCCCTTTCGATTTTAATGTGCATGGCTTTAACTCAGAAGCACTATTCGTGGAAAGTGAGTTTTGTTTTGCAATTAGATTTTTCACATATATTGCGGATTTATTTGTGGAGTTTCTAAGAACGAATTCTACGACAGAACCCGTTCAATATTGAATCAACCTATGCATTATATTTAGTTCATTTTTAAATATGCAGCATATTTGTGGAGGGCTGCAGCTTCAAAAGCGGAGGATATTTTCTGAGCGGGAAATATCTGGAAATGTGGATTTCGATATGTCTTTGTAACCAATGCGATCGTAGATCTTCATTTCTCTTGCCCAAGATGAAAGCCGTTTAATGTGGCAGAGATCCAGAAGAAACTTCATCGAAGTCGAAGTCTTCTTGAGACTTTGACCATCTGTGTGGGCTGTTTTCTACCAGCCTTTATGATAAACCAGAATCGAACACGAGAGAGGCAGAAAAAAAATTGCTGAAGAATGTAACATCTAAGGATTGAGCCGAATAATCCACCAGATAAGGTGACGGCGTTTTCCAAATTTGCATCGTTCAAGCCTATTTGCAACAGTCCTCACACATTCATACTTTGGGTGCGGCTTTAAACAGCGGTTTGATTCTAAAATTGTATAATTGTTTGATGAAAAAACAGTAGAAGAGAGCTGGAGGGATAAAGAGGAGAGGTACGATTGTTACCTATAAAATTTAGAGAGCACTTAGAGGAAAATCAAATTCCTTGCATCGTTCTCCTTTCTGTGCAGCACCATTCTTCAATTTTTGAGGTGGTGTTACGCGTTCGCAATTTACGCAATAATTCGGATGTGGTTGCGATCGACAGTGTCAAATTGACGACGTCAGCGTCGTTTCACGATAGCACGTCTGAAGAGCGACCGTCCGAGCAAGCCATCACGTTAGTCTTACTCCCTTTATTTATGTGCATTCAAATAAGGATAATGATTATTATATTGCAAGTCGTCTTTCTTCAGTTGTTTCTTTCTAAATAAATTCCACCATTCGCTTATATGTGCGACTGTTGTGAGAGAGAGGAGGCGATGTGCGGAAAAGATTAGTTCAAATCATATGTAGGAGTTTTAAAGTATAAGTGCATTTCTACTTATAGAATCTAGTCGTTAATTTGTCTCTAAATAATTGCTTTTTACTCGGATATCTTAGAAAAGCAATTGGCTTCAGGCAGTGGTAAAGATGCTCACTTTGCAAGAAGAGATTCCGTGGAAAAATGGATAGTGCTGCACTCGACTGAAATATGAAAATTTTTTTGCAGTATTGGATCTCGTTCGCCTCTTCATATACGAAAGTTGCTTCGAGGAAGCAACGTAAAACACTATGCGAGCGAAACGTTTTTGCCGACTTCTAATCAGCGAGGTAATTCGCATTTCGAAATTGTCTCATACAGCAGCTTTGGACGATCGTAACAAATCACAGACCCTTTTAAAATATTTCATTCAGCCTTTATTCATACAAAATTTCGGTTCTTTGCTGTCTAAGACGATTTCGAAGTTTCCTGATGGAATATCGGAAATCGATTGGGAAGTGATTAAGAGATTACTAAGCAACTGATTCCTTAGACATCTTTAAATTAATATACAACAAGATTTTTGGTTTTTTTTCGCCACATTTCCACGATGAATAGAGAAGAAAAATGTCCGGAAGTTCATAAAATGGCTCCAGCACTCATTTGGGATAATCATATAGAGGAACACGTTTGAACGAAATCTTCAAAAATGCAAATTTTCTTGTGATTTGAATTGTTGGTGAATATTAGGCATGAGGAACCTGAATTTAAGCGAGCGCCTCATTGGGGCAAAAGTTGCTTTTACGGCAGAGAAGACGAAGAAAGAACTAAAATAAATATAGACATAAATGTATACATATACGAATAAAAAATGGGTAGATAAATAGATATATGTATAGATGTAGCAATGAACAATCATTTGGAATGTTGCCCATCAATAAGTCACTCTCCAGTAAATGCCGTCTGATGTTTTCAGCTAACTATACTTTTTTACACAGGGTTATTGAGACGAGTATTGTGTAGACAACGAAGACAAAACGTTTGTCGCTCACGTAGGCTTTTCAAATAATGCTGACTGAAATAAGATGGCCATCAGATCATGCGTCCTTTTTCTTGGGCATTTATCCTTCGCAGATGAATGGATCAACGGCAATGTTCTAAGTGCACTAGAACGTTCTTCATCTTCCTTATACCGTATATGTTTCAAGCTTATTTTCAATTTTTGTCGTTTTTAGAGATGAAAAGTTTAAACGAGATGAGAAGAGAGTCTCATAGGGCGCTTAGCTCGAAGGCGATTGTCACCGGATCATGCTATGCAGTGAAATGCACCTTTCTGGACTCGTCATGCTCGTGGTAATTCCGTTTTCCATGTTTGTTTTCCTTAATCTTCGTTACTATTGCTTTGCTCTACTTTCGCCTGGCTCATGTTCCATGTTAGCTTCTGTGGCAGTGAGACGAAATGCGCTTTCGAAAGTCACAGTTTGTTGTTCTGGACAATGGAAAAGCGTCAATAGGTGCGTTTCATTCGTTACACTGCTGTCACAGGCGAAATAAGCGTCAGAATAAATGGAAATTCTTTCACGAAAACATTTTTCATTTGTCGTCATTTTTTTGCATAGGTACTAAATAATGCTATAAAACTTACTGTGTAACTGTGTAACTGTTGGATTGCGTTGAATGTCACGTCACTAGACCACTGTTTAGCATATCTAAATGTACTGTAGAATTCACACGATCTTCTCTGACAAATAATATGATCGCTCATTGCGCTCGATATTTTATGAAACGTTGATTGTTGTCGTGCACTTTCTTTGAATTCAGAATGGCACAAAGCTGCTTGAGCTTGAATGCTGCTCGATTGGCTATAGCTGCGGTGAACTGTAAAGAGGCGAAGAATATGCGCATTTCCAAGAACCTTTTTCATGTTTCCTATTTATTTCCTTCACAGCAATGATGTCGATATAAATTTGTTGAGGGGGAAGGGCAAGAAGGATGGAATGAATGGGATGACATAAATTTTCACTGAGGTAATTGGCCGAGGTTGTGAGCGATGAATTTTCGCGCTATTTAACGGCTCTAAACTCCATTTCCTCATAACTGCCAATTTTTTTTCACTGCTTTTAAAGAATTTCAGAGTTTTCCACAAAATTTCTCTTTCAGTTATGAGAAAAATTCAGTATGTTGATGCAAATAATGCTAAACTATTCTAAAGAATATTAAAATTTGCTTCAAAATGCTCAAGATTGTTTGAAGCTTTGCGGAATAGGCAGGGGGGCAGCCAGCTTCCTTCTCTCTCCTCCCTCTATCCCCACCTCCACTTCTCGCTCCTTATCGAAGTTCGCATACAACGCACACCAGTCGATAAAGGCAACCTGGTTTATAGGAGACTGGGAAAGAACTGGCAGCGGCTAGAAGGAAATTTAGCGATCGATGAGGAAGGAGAGGACTCAGTTACTAGCGAACAGTTTATCGTACCGGTTGGAGCATTTTTTGAGATGGACGTTTGGATGAGGTTAGTCAATCAGTCTTGAGCTGATCCGGTTTGCAAAAACCAGAAACTGTTCTGTACGACATCATTCTTATGAAAGCTTGAAAAGTCAATTTCTAGGTGCATCATGCGATGTGCTAAACACGCTTCATCTTAAAGAAGACGACCACGGTTTAAGTGATGTGCTTACTGCATTATTTTTGACTGTTGAAGTTGTGAATCCTTCGAAACAACACCAACCCATTTATTTTCTTCCGGTTCAATGTTTTTATGAAGGAACAAATTTGTGGTGGCGAAAGCATTGACAGAATAAAATAAGATTTATCTTCAGTTGCGAGTATTTATTTTGATTGTCGAATTGTAATCCTGCCATACCCTTTGATTCTCACGAAAATATCTCTTCCCAATATCTGCCATTTGCGCCAATGTCTTAGCATAAAGGAATTCTCTTAGGATGGCCAAGTGATAAGAAATCTTCAGTATTCTCAATATTCGTTGTAGCTGTTGAGTTTTCCGCATTTCTGCGCCCATATCCACACTGTTTTGTGCACGACAAATTCTGCGTTATCATTTTCACTGCTGCAGCAAGTGAATAGGATGCTTCCAGCTAATGTTGCTGATATTTTAAGTGAGGAGTCGAGGCTAATCATACTTGAGCAAGCACGTTCGGAAGAGAATATTGTATGGACGAGGAAAGGTCTTTCGGGTGGCAGTGGATGGCATCGATTGAGAGTACCGATCAGAGCGTTCGCCTATCCGACGCGCATCCACCTGAAAGCAATTATTCCGCCGAACAACTTTATCACTGTTTCCAATACGAAACTTGTCAATAAAGACGGCAATGAAATTGGATGCGGTTAATGATTTCGTTTTTATTATCTTTATGTAGCGAAAAGAATTTACATTGTGCATACGACTGTGGAAGGGTGTGAGAGGTTCATTGCGATTTAAAGAAGTGCAATCGTCAGGAAGCAACTCCATCCTAACGAATAAGCTTTGCTTATATACACTGCGCTTTGTTGCATTCTCTGAAGATTTCAGAAATGGAAGAGAGCTCCTTGAGGGCATCTTCCAAGTTAGGCCAATATTTTATGCGGTATAGAAATTCTTCTTCCCCCTTCCCCCTCTATGAAGAGCATAATGGAATACCCAGCAAGCGCACACACTACTACATTGAACGTAATCAAACAATAAACCAACAGTTAATAATTTTCGTAAAATCAAATAGTGAATGGAAACTGTTGAGGAAGAATTCATCGGCTTCTTCAGCACAATAAATACATTTCGTTATCGATCATCGTCCTTTAAGTATATTTTACATTTATTTATCATTCACCGTACTTTTATTCTTTCGATGCCCAATTTTGCTGCGTTTCACAAGAGCATCACATCCCTAATTCTTCTGCTTGTTCTTTTTCCTGAAGTCGAACTATGAACTGTCGAATAATTGTGTCTTTGAGGGACATTCGAATTAAAAAAAAACTTCATCAAGCTTTTTCATGCAGTTAGTTCGGTTTGACTCAGTTAGCTGATAAAGTTTTTTTCAATGCATATTGGTGACGTTTATTTTCTCTTTAATTTGATTTTAGGTACAGATTTGATTCCTATCGAACCGCAGCGTATCGAACCGCAGAGGCTAACTGCCTATCAGCGAATAGCAAATGAAACGGTATGCGCTCTTTATTTCTCGAAAATTGTCTTACTTTTGCAGTCCTCGACTTCTCTTGATTTCCATGCACAATAAATACATTTCGTTATAATTCCATTTAATTTTCGCTTATTATCTTCATTTCATGTGCGCATATTTCTTTCTGTATATGTTCATTAACTTTGTTCATCCGAAAGCACGCAGTCTGTTGCAATCTAACAGTGTTGTTGCGACAGTTAAAACTTATTTGTTGCGCAGATTTCATTTGTTTATGTACTTTCCAGGAACATAAACACCATCTGGAGATATTTTGTGCCTTGTTGTGTTAATGGCGTTTAGCACATTTTATTGATCACTTTGCAAATACGATTATTTCTAGGCTCGAGCTTTACCTACAAGTGGATACTTGCTCTTGTGTTAAATTTCATTTGCATGTCGTTTCGCTGTGAGCATGCACATGCGACTTAGTGTTTCTTTGTTTCTGTCGGCCACCTCGGCAACAACCGAAACGTGGAGTTGCGACTTCCATCCAGCAAGACCTGTATTGCTTTTTAAAATCCGCCCATTAAGATGACTCAGCAACGTTGGGGGAATTTGTAAATTCTTAAAGGCGCTAAAGGCGTTTGCAGACGGCTGAGCAACCTTACAGTCAAGTGGGAATAATGTCACAATTGGTCGAATCGGGAAAACAAGAATCGTTTTAGGGCATTTGTATGGACAGTCGGGTCATTTAAAATATAGATGCATTACTGAGTACGTTTTATTACATTTGCTTGCCATACGTAGAACCAGCTAATCACATGAGTTAGATTGTAAAGACGCAAACCGTGCCAGTTTCTCATCGTCAGTCCCCCTAGTGGTTAGACATTTTTGGGCACATTTGATTCTGCTTTGACATGACAGGAGATAAATCCACAGGAGTGTTGTTTTTATCTCGCAGGTTAACTCTGAAGTAATTTTTCAAGGACTCGTTCGGCGATCTGGAAAGGACGGTAATCACGAACGTACACAAAGCAAACTCTGCATCATACTCGCATATTCGCCCTCAAATTGCCAATCGAATTCAGCGACCAACAAGCACTTCTAGCAACGACAGTTTGACCCCCGTTCCACCAACATCGTTGTCTTCTGTCACCGATTTTGACAAGTATCACTCTAGAGCATCTGCTTTTCATCAGTCAGCAGAGAAGTCAGCGTTTCTAACACAGTCATCCGTAAGCAACTCTCTGCAGTCATCACTCCGAAAATTGTCAAATTCCATTTTAAATGGCGATTCAAGGAGCCAATCGTTTGCCGCTCCAGTCTATGGAGGAGAGCCTATCCCATCTAAAGATTTCGAGAGCAGTATCTTCGAAAGTGGTGTTGCAACGGATGACGTTAACGGCCAGGAAAATATTGGTGTCAGTAGGAGCATTGGTCAACGCTTAGCTACTGTTGACAAAAAAGTTATGGAAAGTGAAGCGGTAAGTAAGAGCAGCTCGAATCTTGATGAGATTGGGAGGCCGTTTATTGCAAATAATGGGCCAGTCGACTTCACTGAGAGAGATGTTGACTTTGATGGAAAGCAAGTGGATGCGGGACGAACCACTGATGACAGAAATGGATTTGCAAATGCTAGGCCAGCGGTTTTGACCCGTTTGGGATCAGGGTCAGCTTCGTGGGAACAACGCGAAGGCCTGAATGCCATCGGAGACCGCACCTTGCCAACCGCTGTCGTGGCGAATACGACCTTCGACGCTGGTAAGTTGTCCGATATCACGAAACTGTTGTCGAGAATTGGTGGTCAGCCCGTACTGGAGATACAATTGCGCAATCTCGCACGGCAGCTCGGATTCAGCCATATTACTGGAGAACAGGTAATACTGCCATCTTTTTACGGTCTCATTTTAGTAGCAGCTATCTTCATGGATTTTTCTCTCACCTTCTGGATCAGTGGTCGAATTACTGATGGATGAGTTGCAAATTTAAATATTTTTTACGTAATTCGTTTCATAAAACAATCCTTTAGCAGTCCGCATTTGTTATTGATTTCGTTGTGGATTTGACTTTTATTGGCGAACGGCGACGGTTGTACAAATGAGGCAAATATTTGGGGTTGCAATGGAAGGGAAAGGCAGTGGCCTCTAACCCCTATACCCGATCAGTTAATTGACGATCTGATCCAAAGCCTATTCTAAACTCAGTGTGGTGTCGTAAGACCACATACGACGCCATTATTGTTGTTCCATTGGAACATTGGTTACCTAGCCAGTCGTCCCAGTGCAATAAACGAATCTGTCGCTAATTTGTGAATGTGCCGTCCACCTTTGTTCGGTGTTACGTAGCACTTTTACGAATCTGTGTTCGAGGGGGCTCAGGACGAATCTGTGGCTCCGGACTACTATGTATTTGGGCTTGGGTTGAGGGCTCCAATAAAGCAAAGCCACGTTATTGCTACAGCAGGTTGATACTTGGTAAAACTTCGTAGAAGACCTAACCTTTGTTCTCAAATTACTTTTTTGCAAAATGTTTTGTCCCTGAAGAGATTCAATTCCTGAAATTTCAGAAAAGAAATTTCCGAGGATAACGGAATGACAGAAGAGAGGGGGAGGAAGTGATTTTTGGAACCCACCTTGGCATCCATACAGCAAATTTCGTTCGTTCCAGTGCACTGATTCTATCGTTAAAATATGCGTACATTCGAGCAAACGGCTTCCGCACTACGTCACCTCTTCTAGAATGAAAGTAAAAAAACGCATTCAAAAAAGATATCGGAGAGAAGTAGACTCACTAATTACTAACTGACTTTGTGCTGAGAGTATTTCGATAACAGGGATTGGAACTAATAAGGAGAGTGATGACATCGAAGGCACGCGGCGTCGAGAGTGGTAGCAAAACATCGAATGGCGCATCGTTTCCAGTCTCAGCTTCTCTAGAAGGATTGCAACCAATACAGCCCGTCAATGCTCCGCAACATGTATGTTTTTTTTGTGTCGTTCAAGCTGTCGGTGAAATTTAGAATCACGTACTTGACACAGATTTCATCTTCTGTCGTGTATTTCACTTCTGGAATTCATATACTCAAAGACACGATGGAAAGGGTTTGGGAATTCATGATATTGGAATCATTTGTCTTAGTTCGACATTAAGTTTTCCTGAACTTAGCTGATTTTTTGAGAATATTTCCAATGCGGAAATTCAAAACAACGATTCGTCATACCTCACGTCGATTCGTTTTTCTCTCTTGTGCGCAAGGTCATAGTACTTATCTCCTGCAAAGGTCTCTATTAATAAGTCGTAAACGCTCCTCAAACATTTAGTAGTCCTGAGTGCGCTAGTGATTTGCGACATAGAATGATGCAATGAAAAGAAAATGAATTATTTTAGGACGTCCAACTGACACAAACACTAAGAGTACGTTGAATAACGTCATAATAAGGCAGCCGGAAGCATTGCGTTCCAGAAAATACGATTGTATAATTTAATCGGCAGATCGACCCTATCACCGGTCGTGGCATAAAGTCATAAGCGACTACCATATTCACTGCTCTTTAATGCCATTTCCCCATAATCTTCTACTCGCAATACATGCATAGTATTCGTTTTCTTTGCATTGGTATAAATGGTTGAGTGAATCGAATAGAACATGTCGCAACAACGGTCTCAATGAAGATGTGTTGTGTTCGTATACGGGACCTGGTGATTCTCCACCAAAGAAAATCTGATGGGCATAATGCGCACCCCTGGAAAGGCTCATATCGCAAAATTCAGTCAGACCTATCAACACCTGAATTTAATGCATCTTTCCGCAATTACCGTGGAATTATTTCTGAAATTCTAGATTCTGAAATAGAAAACTCCAGAAAATAGTGTACTAAGAAACGATTCTAATTTGCATAATGCAGCCACCTCACACACCTTGATATGTATGGAGCAAGTTTCAGCAAGGCATGAATAATATAACGTACAATGTAGAGTAAAAGCTTGGATTTCTGTAAGATTCTCACTCTAGGGGGATTTAATCGAACTCAGCAGTTCATCTGCAGAGTAGAAGTAGCGACGAATTCTCGAGTGCTACATTTTTTAGAAACCCGATTCGCTAAGTATATTTACGCTAGCATTTAGAAAGGAAAAGATGAGGAAGGAGCCCAATTAGGTGGGAGAAGTGGACGGGAGGGATGGAGATGAAGGGGCTTGGTCGAGCTTATAAAGCAAGAACACTTTAAGATGTCGCTATCGAAAAGCCAACTGAGAGCGTTGTCATCTCTGCTGCCTGGAGGGTTGTTCTCGCAAAGAATCGCCGAAGGGTTACCGGAAAATATCAGTGGCGAGTTGCTGAAGAAATTCGCTTCAATTCTGTCACCGCCAAGCACTCACTTTGATCCGCAACGACCACTTCTCAAGCAGAATCTCGATTTCATAGTGCAAAACGCGAACTCTGGATGAGAAAGCCTTCCAGTGCATATTCGCGTACACCGTTCTTATTGAAATCAGTGATTAGCGTATCGAAAAAACGAGGCGAGGGGGGGGGGGGGGGGGGGGGGGGGGGGGGGGGATGGGAGGAGAATAAATCGTAGACCTCGTACTCTTGCACCTGATGAAGTCTTCCGATTGTTTTGTGAAATTGTTGATTGATTTTTTGTCCCCTTCACGTGTGATTTATGAAGTGATCTTTATCTTACTTGAAGGACTAAATTCTTTTTTTTTTACTTCATATTTTATTCACTTCCACCTCGGACTTTCTATGTTGTATGAATCTTTTGTTGGGTCATCAACGCCCGAAAGATTTCACTCATCGCGTCCGTCAATTCACGTAAACGCTAACCAATAAAAATAGCTACATTGTGTTGCTTAGGTATTGATAATATATTCCTTCAATCTACGGACCACAAATTTCGGTGTTTGTGATCGTTTCGAAGAGCAAAGTCCGAGCTCATCCTCGTGCATTCAATATTGTTTTAGTTATATGAAAATGTTGTTCAGTGTGTTATTGTGTATTATTTGTAGGAAATGGTAACTTGTTTGCCACAGAAGATGTAAATGATCTTTCCGTGAAGGACCAGTAGGGATGAGGCAAATCTCTCAACGGAGCTTAAATTTAAAAGGAAACCAACTTTAATCTCATCACTACTTGGAATATAGTCCTCGATTTCGTTTGCTGACTTGCGTTGAACGAAAAGAAGACTATTACTTACGTTCGAGATTGAAGAATATGAAAAGTACTGCAAAACTTTTGTGCACCATGCTTGTTGCGAAACTTTTAAAAGAAATAAACTTTATGGACGGACAGAATGGTTGATGAACGAATACAGTTGAATTGTTTTGCTTTATTTGCAACACCTCATAGATGTGTCCATACGTATAGGCAATAAGGAAGTCCTTCACAATATTTCCTTTTAGTTTACAATTCTTTTTCAACTTCCAATATGTTCATCTATAAGCATAGCTTGTCATTAAGCTGTCGACCACATAAACTTCGTTATTCTTTTGTAGCTATCGGATTTGTTTGGTCATTACCGATCGAGAAACTCATCCATGTTTATATGCTGTTGAATCGAAATAAGACTAAAAGAACATCATTTTGAAGAAAAAAGTTGTAGAATGCTTTTTGTAAATGCTTTCAATTTTTGATCGATCGACATATGTGAAACATGCAAAGTTACAACAGTCTTCAGCAGCAAACTTTTTTTGTTTAGACATACATAGCCATTATGCCTTCAAACGTCCACAGGCATCGTTCGCCGACATTGTCTGAACAATTGTGCAACGTCAGCAAAGCCTAATCAAATTCTTCTTAGAACTTGCTCATATGTTTCCACTCTCTATTTGCTATATTTTCACAAAATTACAGGCACTTCCAGAAGTTTCTTTTTGCTTTCTCTGATAAAATAAAAGACGTCTCCGTCTATTGTTTCTATCACTTCGCAAAGTGTGCATAAGTATCTCGTGAATAAATGCATTCATTACCATCCACCTTATTGCCAACGAAGCAAGTGATGAGTCGAATAAAGAAAGATAACTCGTTAACAACAGTGAAATCATTGACACAGTTATATGCATTTACATTCACAAAAAAGCGGAGAATTTAGGCACTTACTCGGAAATCGGAACATGGGATGCCGAGACGATGCATAAAAATGCATTTTTCAAGTATTCAAGCAAAAGAATGCTTCCAATATCGTTCAATGAGGAAGGCAAATACTTTGTTTAAGCATATGTGCGAGGTATGGGAGCAGGAAGTGTAAGGGGAAGGGGAGGAGAGGAGAGGTGACCAGTAAATAAAATCAATAATGCTTCTCAGATCTCCAAGCACAGTCAATTGCAAGAGAGGGTACCTGGAAACTCTAAAATGGGGTGTTGCCGAATGCATCCACTTGTAGGAAAACTTTCCATTGTGCACAAAAACAAGGCGGACTCTTTGTAGGGATAACTCGAAGCCATTTTCTCTTTTTTTTTCATATTGGTTATAAAAGATTCCATAAAAAAACCAATGAAGTTCGGCGCACATCGACTCCCTCTAAAGACTTCAAGAAAAAGTACGCCCCGCCATCATCCCTCCGATCTCTCAGATACTCGGTGAATTCGTTTGTTCCAACTACCAAAACGGAAGTGCCGAATTCGTCTAAAGCAATGGAAAGGACTCAGCGGTGATCCATTATATCAGATGAGGATAACTGCCTTCCCATTAGTCATATGATCAGTTCAGATGTTCTGATTCACCGAAGTCGAGCAAAACGATTGGAGAGATGACGATGTGTCTATAAATAAGAATATCCATTTAACATTCCCATGAGCAAACAAAATAAACAATATTATAGAGCTGTCATCTCTTTTAGCATTTCCACATTTGTGCAGAAATGTTCATTTTATGAACTCAAGACGTAGATTTCGTAATATGGAGAGGTAGGAGGGGTGGGGTGGATGGGGGGGGGGGGGGGGTTTATATGTAAGCTAATTTGACGCATAAAGATCCATTTCTGAACTTGACGATGCTATATAAGAACGCGAAAATGCTGCGCGTTGAAACTTGTAGTTGATTGAGCTCAATTCTGAAGGCCAAATTATAAACAGACATCGCATAAGTTTTATGAAAATCACACAAAATTGAAGCCGTCTTTTTAGCATTAAATTCAGCCCGATCAGCATACTAAAAACCCTTCTACAAAATTCCCTCATCTTGTTGTGTTGTCGGTGCACCGCAAACGTCATCATAAATTAGCGACTATCATTTTCATATTTATTTCGACGTTTCCGCATTTCGACAGTGTTTCGATTTCCATCTATAAAACTATCGTATATGCCAATTGTTGGCAGATCGCTTATATAAGCGACACGGTTCTTAGTCCACCGTATGGCGATGCTGCTTTGGAGTGGGTCAGCCAAACAAGTACCACAGTCTTTTGCGATGCCTTACCCAGAGTAGCTACAACTTCAATCGACAGTCCGTGATTTAACAGATATCTCAGAAAAGACCTCATTTGCAGGTATGTGGAAATCTTCGTAAAATTAAGCGCGTGATAATTTATTCATCAAAACTTCGATCGGCCACAACTTCTGAGACTACCTCAACATCTGACCGTCAGTCGCACCTGTTCCGTTAGTTGTGGGGGGAGGGGAGGGGTGGAGAGGGGGAAGGAAGGTTCGACAGATGCGTCAGAATTTCTAAACGATAGGATGGAGAAATATTCGAGGTGAGATGATGCAGGAACTGGTTTGCCTGTATTCGAGTTAACAGGTTGCAACGATTGGTGACAGAGACCGCGTTTCATGTAAGCGACAATAAGTCATCAATTGAAAATTTCAAGTTGGAGGTTTGGCCAACGTTCGCTGCATCACGCTCAAATTGCGTCTCTCGCTGCGATATTTCGCAATGCGTTACGAACCGAGCGAATGCTCGCGCGATCTGTAACCATGATCACCACCTCATTCAGTTTGCACCAATGACAGGTGGGGGTTAGGTGTTGCTGCGTAGTTATTGAGGGGGAGGGGAAGGAGTTTGTGTAATTGTTTGCGTTAACTACGGTTTTTTGTTTGGGATGAGATGGTTGATCTTAGAATGTATTTCGGCTGGTACGCGAGATTTTGGACTAAGGGGGCTCTTTCGATGGGCACTTAGCCAAACGAAGATATCATTTTGAGCACTTCCGACTGATTGCTTAAAAATTCCGTAGTAGCCGGTCTTCAGTCCTTTCTCTTCCTCCAGTATATCTCAGTTCCTGTATCTCAGAGCTCTGCAGGTCCTCCCTCCCTCCCTCCCTTCCCCTTTCATCTCTTGTGTAAGCTGCTGCCCCGAACTGGCACGTAGTGGTTGGTTTATTTGACGCCCTCACGCGTTGGATTATTGAAGTTGCGAGTAAGTCTGCGGTGCAACTATAGGCTAACATTGGCGAGCTACTCCATCACGAGATACATGTCTCACTCAGTACATTCCCCCTTTATCATATTGTCTCAAATTGATGTCCATTTTGGGTATTCCAAGTGTCAACCGCTTGCTTCTCTTCCGACCGTCATGTATGCCGATTTGGCAAGATTGTGGACGTTTAATGCCTCAGGGGTCATAAACGAGAGAATATGATAGTTGAGTTTGTCACGAAGGCTTTCTTTCCAGCTTGTAACCTCCAATTTAGTTTAGCAACACATGTAATCTAGTTTGCAGTTTTCTGAGAGATGAAGTGGCGTTTAGAGCCGTTGCACTGTAAATTTTGTGAATGGTGAAAAGAAGTGCATATGCGGTCTTGGCCGCACTCAACAACCATATTTAACGAATACTTTTTGTTTGCTGGCCTTTGTTCGTTGTTGCGTGAACTCGCGCTTTTTGTGAACGCGGATGTAAGGCTGGAGAGTTGAGTTATACGGTGTGTGCATGTAAGGAAATGTTTCAGTAGAAAAGTTGAACGGTGTTGATCGTGGAGATGAGGGAGGAAGTTGGAGCGAGGAAGGATCCTTCAGCCTCGCGGGTGGGCAACACCAGGTCGTCATGGCAACGAGCACATTCACTGCAGCAAGACGTGAGCTGAACATCTTGATGTTTGCGTGGACGAACATCCATTAATATGGTTATCCTTGTAGCCCCTTTCGGTACGGTTGTGTGTGCTTACATATGAGGCATATCGCATTTACGGAAATGGGATCATATGATTATTTCTGCTAAAATTTCGAAGATCTGGATGTTTGATTGCCTGGATAGCATTCGATGTAAGTGGAGGGGAGGGGGGAGGGGTGTTGGTCGCGAAGAGAGTACGGCATTTAATTACGTCCGAATTTGAGGGGTGGCTTATAATCGTCAGTAGTGAAAGTGGAGGCGTGCTGTTTTTAAAAATAGAACCAAAAATCAGTGGAGGCAAAATGATTGCTTACCGAGACTCGATGCTACAGTTATAAGCCTCTCGTTAGCAGGAATCATGCATACTTGAATTGTGCCAAGAGAGCTCTGAGACGGGCTGACATGCCGAATGTGTTACTTGCTACCTTGTATAGTTTTCCCGAATAATTTTGTTTGGTTGATAATCCGTTTAGCAAACCCAAGTTACCGCTCAAATTCCATTAACTGTAATGTCAGCAGATTGAAATTTATACCGCATGCAATGGTAAGGCTTTCTGTTTTTGGAGATTTTTCGAAAATCGATAGCTAATTAACAACATTTTCATAAAATTGGAGTTTTGCGAATTGTCTGATTTTGTGCCATCTGCAAGGAATATTTGGCAATATCATATCTGCTGTCATAGTCTTCAACGTTTCCAGCGGTGATTATTCACTTTAAAGAACTTTGAAGTAACGAATTGGCAGCCTCTTTATTGATTTGAATTTAAACGTTTTGCTATCGCAACAATTGCTCATTGCATTGAAAATTGTGTCAACATAACAACATCATTTTTTGTCTCAGCGGTGATAATCAAAACTGCATGCGTTTTCTTTTTCCTTTTAGCCGAATGATTGTTCACCCATCAACCTGGTTTATTGAAAAAATGACTCGTTTCAAGTGTTTCATTTTTTTTTCCCATTTGACAACCTCAAACCTTGCTGATGGGGCTATAACGTTCTAGTTGATTCCTCCTTCAGAAATTTTATAGATCCTTATGTCAGACCTGAGAGAGCCTTTGTGCCCGTTGATTATCTTTAATCATTAAATATTAAGGCTTCATTATGTTACTAGTACGGAGTCGTGAGTCAGCTTTTTTTGCTTCTGAATGGTATTTTTGTACTCTGCACAATGCAATTTTTATAGCTTTTTTGGATGTTCTTCTATGAAAAGTTGCACTAACAATTGTTTTTTTTCATGCATTTCTTCCTTTGCGTCCCATCTCTCACCGTAGTATTTATGTTCTTTTTCGACCGCAACGGAAGCCTTCAAAGAAGTCCTGTACATATCTTGATGAACACGGCTTCCATCTTAGGCTGCGGCTGCTCATTCGAGGATGGCACAACGATCAGCTATCAGCGAGACAGTGGAAATCTTCGCGGGAATCGCCGTGCAAGTCGCGAGGAAGTATTTGTTCGTTAGGCCAGAAAAGAAGGTGATTGCGTACCTGAGTGCAGTCGCAGTGTTATCGCTTTTCGCTTCTGTCGTCCCTCTCTCCGACCACTATTACCTCGTTCAGGTATATCCTATTTTTGAACATTTTTTGAAGGTGCGACGATTTGTTCAACACTGTTGTACACTTTAACGTATGAGTGAAGTGGCATAGCTCCATCGGTAGAATATGCGAGCATAAACAAAATGCTTTTGGCAGTTGGTGCGTTCGGAAGCCGTGAGACCAGCGAACGGGGAAAGTGAAAGAGAGGAAAAAGGTGTGGTTTCTTTCCTTTGGATGAAGTGCAGCTATTTTTCTGGCTTCAAGAGGTGAAGGAATGGTAACTCTGACGAGTAAGTGGAGTTGAGTCGCTTGAAAATGAAACATTCATGAATCTCTTCTTGCGCCGTTTGTCATCTTTGTTTTGCTTACACTGGAATTCACAACTCACATTGGAAGTTTAGAGTTTTTTCTCGCAGAAGTTTTTGCTGAGGGTGCTTGCTGGAGAGTTCAAGTACATTAAGTGTCGGTCACGGCAGTAGATATTGGTTCTCTTAATCCCCAGTTGCTACTGTGAAAAGTGATGTTTTGTGGAAAATGCCACACAGATATATCGGATGGAAATCAGTGTTGAGTTACGGTTGCGACCGCTCATAGGCATTGCACTTTCCCAGATTGAGGGAGTTTAGTCTCGTATTTGGTGATTTTGACGTTTTCATTTTCAAAACGAATTGTGGCGAAAGAAGAATGCAACAAGAGGCATAAGAGGTATGATGCCACGGCAAGAATCCAGATTATTCATCCCCTTCCCTTTCCTTTCAAAATATTGAGAGTGAGCTCTGGAAGTCTAACAGTCTCGAGTGTTGCCCAGCTAGCATTCTTTGATTGATCGCTCCCTAAAAGTAGTGGCCAGAAAATTCTGGCCAATTACGCACAAGATTGAATGCTAAGCAAATTGTGGCTTGCTTTGTCGAAAAACTAGCGATCGACAAATTCTGTTTAGTCATGCAAGCGATATTATCTGAACGTTGTGCGGGGTATGCTCGTGCACTGTCTACAAGGTAAGATATTTCAGAAGGAAAATGTACTCAATAAATATGGCGTTAAACTTGGCTGGTTTTGGACATGCTTTACCGTTGGGCCATTCATGTGGTACGCATCGAGAGCACATGGGAAGGATCCGCAGAGTACGTCCTTCAGCGCTTTCTTCTCAAAAAAGCTCCCGCTTTTGCTGTTAAGAGATGTTTCTTTAGTCAACCATCCAGAATTATACTTGCAGATTTTCAAGAGGGATGCGCGCCTCTATTTAGGAAGGGAGAGGGGAAACGTTCAAGCAAACAAAATTCGATGCATTGGAAACATATAATGAAAATGACTCACTTTTGGGATCCGCAACGCTTATCTCGTCGAACAAAGCTATTGTTGTTCCGGAATTCCGTAAAAAATTTTGATCTTACATTGTAGCAGTGAGAGGGTTTTCAAGGCGTTGTTAGAATGTTCGTTGTGGTAAACACTGTCGCGCAGTGGGGTGATGGCCGCTTTATCACGAGTAAATGGGAGGCCTCTTCGAACAGGAAGAACCCTCGCATGCACCGTTGTCATTTGTTCTTTTTGGAAGTTGGTGCTTTGCAGGTTTTATGCGATTTAATCCTGACTTCTTTCCTTTCCTCTCTTGATTTTCTTTTTCTTTTTTTTTTTGCTGTTTTCTGTTAGCTTGCATGTTTCATCAAAAACTTGGCTGCTTCCATACGGTGTACTCGTTGATTAGAGGAACAAGCAGATCGGCAGATATTTTCAAGCAGGGAATTGAGTCGTATTTTCTATCTTCGAGAAAAGTCTCTACATGCTTAGAGAAAAAGGCTTGGAAAGATAACACCTCGACTTGATCAGCAATATTTGTCCATAGTGAAGTATTGTGGTAACGATTGCTCCACGATATTAGCAATCAGTCACAACGGAATCACTTAGCATAATCCATGACCCTCCCCCCTATTCGTGACTGCGCTCGCTCTTTATGGCGATTGCACTGGAATGCCAAATCGAGATTGCCAAGAGAGGTAAAACTAACCAAAGATTATCAGCAGTGAAGTATTTTCCGAGCTGTTTAATTACTCATCAATGACAAATAAACGTATCACGCGGCTGTCACAATGTTTAGTCAGATCCATTGGGTGAGGTACAAAGGTCACATAAAAAATTCGCCGTTTAAGGTTAGAGGATGTTAGGTTGGCTGACAAAAGTCCGACTTAGAGGTTGTTACGAACACAGTTTTTCATTCGTTTATTTATAGGGTTAAAGGAATTTTGAAAAAAATTAGCATTTCATTGAGACGATTTGAAACGTATCTCGACACTTCTATAAGTGTTGGCTTCGTTTAGCTAGAATCAGCGTCGAGTAGGGCTGATGTCATCTTAGAAACATATACAGATCTTCGCTTCTCTTCCTCGCTTTCCTCACTCCTCCTGCAAAATGTCAGGGAAATTGCCAGAAGCTGTTGAGCCTCTGGTCTTCCAATTATTTCCCATCATTTCTTCTCTTGCCCGAGGAGAGGTAAACCCTCATGTCATTCAGTGCAAAGCAGCGTCTCTGGGCTCGACTGTGGTTGGTTCTTTTTCATTTGAGCAAGTTTTGTTCGTTCCGTCGCTCACCTTCACCTACTCACTCCTCCACTTCCCCTCTCCTCCTCCGCACTCCATCCTCCTGCTGCCTCTACTTTTTATCGTTGTTTGTCCGATATTTTTTACTCATATGTTGGCATCTGACAACGTTGTGGGGAATGGTATAGCAATTTACGGTTGCCGTATCAAGTAGCAAACTCCTATAACAAATTTTGATTTGCAGGTGCGATAACGGATTTGGGTCGCATTGTTGTCGCGACCGGTTTTTGGTATTTTTGCACAAACGGGTAAGTGCAGCTTATTGGCCGTTGAATTTTAAAGGAATACTTGCGAGCACAATGCATTACCGCAAAATTTTTGCATATCCGTATCATGAGCATTTGATTGACTTATCCGATGAGATCACATGTTTCGAAGTCACATTACTCAAAAGAATGACACTTGAATGTCGCAGAAATTTCAGTTTCTTTCTTAATGATTCCTCTTGCACACCAAGTTAAATCAAGCAGTTACGTTTTCCTAGAGGGTGCAAGCTTTTTTGTGATGTGAAACCGAATACCTCATTGTTTTGAAATGGTGATTAAGGCTTCATCTAAGGAATGTTTTTATTCCATCACAGTGTTGTTCGAGGTTCTAAGGGACAGTTTCTTGTAAAATCATCTCGCCGTGTTCGACACATGCAACCAAATTTCAGTTTCGTTACCTTCGAGCAAATGACCGGTCATTGTCATGGTGCGTTGTCTAGTTCGCGCAATACGTGCCGTTCGAACGGTGGCAAATGGGTGCCTGGCTTCGATATAAGTGGACACTGCTTCATTTTAATCTACAGTATTCTCATCATTTGCGAAGAGGTTAAGTACTTTTTCCCAATTTCCACCGTTTCATTAACTATGAACACGTCATTCCACTTTGTAGAATCTTGCCATCGACTTCTCTGGCATCGCTGCTACTCCCACTAGCTGTGCTGTGAAATCCCTAGTATCTTTGCATCGAGAGCGATTTCAGGTCCGGGATCGGAATCTGCGGACATTTCGAGCACATTGAGTTCAACATCGATCTGATATTTGTATGTCAGTGTACTGCGTCCTGATCCATTCAGGTCCATTCTCAAATGACCAAAAAACGTGTAGGCTAGGTGTGAGAAGGATGATACCTGTTTCACTAAACGGTAAAAGAAATGCGATATGTAAGTGTGGGCCGGTTGATAATAGAGGGCATTCAATAGAGACCAATTTTCAGCGGCTGCAATCCACTGTTCGCTTTCCTGCCTCTCCCTTCCAAAAAACTGGAAGAGGTAACAACCGAATTTCGACTTGTAAATATCGAGCGAAATTTTGGTTTTTGACCGAAATGTGAACGAGCCATTACCGTTATCAGCCCAAATTCACATAAACAATTCTGGATCGATTCATTTTTTGCAACATTGCGCGTAAATTTGGCAGTTGGTAATAGGACTTCAGTCAGTTTTGTTACTTTCAGGTGGAATGATGTAAGCAAACCGCTTTCGCTTGGCGCAGGTGGCGGAATACTTGCCAAATGGGAAGGGGGGGGGGGGGGGGGGGGGGGGAGGGAGGGG